>JASANS010002241.1:5433-37579 GCA_030849605.1 Wallacemonas sp. 195SL | reverse complement strand
GTCGTCAATGGCCATGCTAATAATCTCCTCCACGTCGCGGTTGAGACGGGTGCCGTTCGGGTCCTGCACGCGGCGGTACTTGACGTCGAGCAGCTGCGTCATCACCTCCTTGCGCATCTGATCCGGGTCGGCGACGTAGTTCTGCAGGTACTGCCCGCTCGTGTACTTGAGCACCTGCGTCAGCTCGAGCGGGATCAGCCAGTCGTACGCGTAGTAGTGCTTGCACTGCTCCCAGATGAGCGCAATATCCTCCGGCGGGGCTTTCCCTTCACGGAGCAGCACGACGCGCTGGTGGAGAAGGGGCCACGGGGGTCGGCGAGGGTCATTGCGACGCTCGCGCTGCTTCTTGAGCTCGTCTGGGAGCTCCAGCGGCCCGGCGTTCTTGGTCTCCTTGACCGAGTACACAGACAAGTAGCCGATTGCAGCGATGAAGCTGAAGAGAAACATGGACTTGGCCGTGTAGGGCTCCACCTCGAAGCCGAGGTAGTTGGACATGCTCGCCGCGCGGCGTTGCGTAAACCGGAACATGCTCACCTCACTAACAAGCAACAAATGCGAGGTGTGTGCGTGTGTGCTGGGGGAGTGCAAAAGAATCAAGACAACAATGCAGACACTAGCGTCGGGCGAAAGCAAATGCACACACAAAGAGAAAGAAAATCAGCAGAGAAAGGTGTGAGTGGAGAGGTGAGTGAGCTTGTGGTGCGTGCGCAACTATTGCAGTACAGCGGCGTGTGTGTGTGTGTGTGAGAACCACTCGACTTGCACAGACAAGCGTGGGGACATACACACAACTGCTCCAGTGGTGGAGGCGCCTTTACCTGCCCGATACAATTGAAAAGAAGGTGTGTACATCATGCTTGGATGATGAGGGCTCACAGAAAGGAAAGAAAACACCTGCGAGCGAAACGATAGGCTACCACAGAAACGTAAAACAACAATATCAGCGAAAGGGAGAGAGAGAGGGAACAAGTAAACATGCACGTGACATGGTGCGACAACCAATGGAAACCAACAGAAGACGGTGAGAGAAAGCAACAATGCCCTTCTCCCTGCCCCCCTCTTCCTCTGCCCCTTCTTCGGCTGAGGCCCTGGGTCCACAACGCAACGGCTGCAATGTTTTGCATTTTTTTTTTTTTGCATTCTTCACATCACCCCGCCCCCCTCCCATTTCCCGCCGCCACCTTCCCCGCTCACCACGTCACATGTCACTCGAGTCGGCACCTTGGGCCTTGCGAAGGGCCTGGAGCTCCGCGACAGGGATGTACCGCTCCGTGCGGAGGTTGTAGTAGTCCTCGAACTCCGGTCTCTGCGGGTCAAAGTAGTACCAGCTCTTCTTCGGCTCCGACAGGGTGGAGAGCCGGTCGAGCCCACTGCGGCGCAGGCACAGCTCCACGCCAAACGCCACCCCGAGTACAAAGCACAAGCATCCAATCACGATGAAGATGACACCGAGGGCGGTGTTCTTTTGCCCGACCCAATGGTCATCCCGGAGCACGAAGCTCTTCTGCCCGCGAAACGAGACGACATCGTAGAACTCCTCCACGCGCATCATGTACGACCCGGGCTCCACGTCCGTCTCAATGACGCGGTACAGCTTGCGAAAGGTGGTCCGCACCGACGCACGCATCCACACCTGCAAGTCCAAATCCATCGGGTCCGGCAAGGCGTGCCCGGGCTCATGCAAGTACCAGCCGTTGGCGAGGTAGTCGTTGTCCGTCTTGTGCGGGTAGTAGAGCGACCACCAGTCCTCGCGAATTGTCATGTTGTGAAAACGAATATTCGTGTCTGCCTTCCAGCTGATGCCCTCCTTCCGGCACATCTGGGTAGGAGGGGTGTCGGGGGTGGGGTCGCCGTGAATGTTGAAGGCGCTGCCTTTGCAAATGGTTTGCAGCGGGACGTCGTTCGTGTCCCCGCCGACCACCTCGACTTGGCTGCTTTCAGACGCGTTGAGTACCTTGTAAAGATGCAAGGTATCGTTGAAAAGTGACCACGCTGCGGTACCGCATGGGTTATAGGTGAAGTCTTTCGCCTTCTTCGTCTGGGACACGCCAGTGGTGGCGTTGGTGAAGGTGATGGCGATGTGCGCGCCTTCATCAGGGTCCAAGTAGCCGACCGCACCGTACGGCTTGCACAAGTCCGTGGAGCCAATCTTGTGCTTTCCGACGAGCTGGTTGATGTTACGACCATCATGAAATTCACGAAAGTTCTGAAAGTAGTTGTCGAGCTTGTAGTAAAAAAATACGGGTGACTTGAGCCTTTTCTTCACCTCAAAAGGCACCCACGTGACGGTGCCCTGTGAGAAGGACTCGCCCGTGCTGGCCAGCGTGAAAGTGCGCAGCCCTTGGTTGACGTTGACGGCCGGGTCAGTCGGGATGTACTGATACTGATGAATCTGGCTGTACGGGACATCTACTTCGTACCGCCGACCACCTTCGACGACGATGAGGGCACCGAGAATGACAAAGGGGATCATGAGGATAAAAAAGAGAGGAATCATCACGAACGGCGAAGGGTGCAGGAAGTAGCCGGGGAGCGTCTGCTGCACAATGGGGTTGCCGCCGTACACAGTGCGGCCGTGACTGTAGAGGAACCGCGGCAGAAAGCGGCGGGCTTTGCTCTTTTTCTCACTGTCAGGCCCACTGCGGCTCTGGCTACGGTCACGTGAGCTGAACTCGCCACTGTCGTTGTCCTTGCCGCTGTCGTCGTCGTCCTCGCTTGTGGAAGTGTCAATCTCACTGCTGTCGGAGCTCGTGGCAAAGTGATCGTCCGCGACGTGCTGCTTCTGATCGTCATGGCGTCTATCCACGTCCAGTTCACCGTCAGGCTCGAAGTGGCCGCGAAGCATTGTTTATTGACTTTGGCTCTTCCTCTTCTCTCTCTCTTTTTTTTTCCCCCGTCAGTTGGCGCGTTCAGTTGAGATCGATGACAGGAAAAAAAATCGGAGCCAAAGTGATTCGGAGAGCAAACAGAAAAACAGACAATAGCAACAAAAGGAGACACACACACCCACGAAAAAAAAAAAAAAAGTGAACACACCACGATAATAAACACCAAAAGTAAGCAATAAACGGAAAAAAAAGAGAGATAAATCAAGAAAAGTGATCCTCTGTGGCAAACAACTCGTTACACGCAGTTCGTGCTCAGCCTAACTAAAGGGAATTATCACGAGAGAAAGAGAGAGAGAGAGAAACAAGAGAGTATTGGATGAATGAAGAGTGATTGGAAAGACACACAGCGCGCGAAAAGCAACCAGATGGTTGCTGAAACAATGGAGGAGGTACGACACGATGTGCATAGCCTCGAAAAGTCTCACACGAGCCACCGGCGCGGAGCGGAGAGAAGAGCGACAGCGCAGCTCTTTAACAACCGAAACGGAAAGTGAAGCAAACGACAACAACAAAAATAGAAGAGCACCACAACTCTTCCTTTCCCCGTTGATCACTCAATGCTTTTTCTCCTGTGAATGAGAGAAAAAAACTTGCTGGTTTTCAAGGAAACACCAATGCGAAAGAAAGGAAAGAAAAAAAAAAACGTTCACAGTGCACACAGTTGCCATTGTAGCTATTGTACATGATTGAAAACAAACAAATAAACAATGCAACGCACGCAATGCTTCCATCAGCTGAGGACCTCAGGTGATGTCAAGACCAAACAGCAAGCATCAAAATAAAAATAGCGAGATAGCTGAAGACGCAAGGAATTAAAAGAAAAAAACGAAATGTAAGTGCGCACGCGTATATATATGTGTGTGTGTGTGCGGTTGTGCGTGCTGAAACACACAATCGAAACCAACTAGTGTACATGGAAATACTTCGCCACACCCCTTCTCGCTATTCTATTTTTTTTCTTTTGTTTGTGTCTGCATTTTTTCTCATCCAGTGACATGCACACATCGCACGCTACAACGCTTCTGGCGCTTCATGGAGTTGACGATACTTGTTCTGCACCTTGAAGATATCCATCACGAGCCCGCTGTCATACACGTCCACCACCGTGGATGACAGCGGGTGCGCAGGCAGTCCGGCGTGCAAGGGGGCGTCCGACCGATGAATGGGCTCTGAGGCGAGGCCGCGGTCTTCTGCGCCGCTCTCCATCATCATCTTCCCCTTCTCTGGGCCTGCCAGTGTCGTGCGTGGCGCGTGGCGCTGCTGCACACGCTTCTCTAGCCACTTCAGCGTGTCCTCTGGGGGCGGCGCGTTCGGCAGAAGCAGAGGGTTGATGCAGTCGTTGAGGTGATAGCCAGGCGTGAGGGTCGCGGAGGAGCGTCGCAGCGTTGGCGCAAACGGAGCACCATGCAGGGACCCAGCTGGACCTCCCTTGGGGAACGCGCCCGCTTCCGCCACCGCGCCTGTCCTTCTCGCCTTGGTGGAGAGGAGAAAGAAGCCTCCGCGCCCATCGCGACTCCGACCTCCGCGGGCTTCTGTTCGGCTGCTTGTGTGGTCGCGTGTGGGTGGGGCGAAGAGCTCCCAGAGAACAACCACCGCCTGCTCACGTAGCTGTGCGACGGCTTCGTGGCACACCGCAGTCAAGTAAAAGCTGTTTGGGAAGCGGCGTTGCACTGTTGTACAGACGTATGCATTGCGCAGTCGTCGGCTCACCTCCTGGCGTGTGCGCTGTGCAGAGCCGTACGGATGCTGATTTTTCGGCAGTGCCGACGTCGTGAGGCCTGTGATACCAGCAGGAGACTGCGCGAGCGTGCGGGCGACGGAAAGGCGCTCGCCACCCACTCCGTCTTCGTCAAGTGCGCCGTCGTGGTGAGGTTTCTGCTGTGGCGCTGCTGCTGCTGCTGCTGTGGTGCTGGCGCCGGCAAGGGGTGAGCTCGGCAGAACCGAATAACAGCCCTTGAGAAACGTGGCGGCGAGCGCGACTTCGAGTTCGGGGCGTGGTGGTTTTCCCGTCGTGTATGTCTGGTGCACGCGGCGAAGCGCGTCTTGGAACAGCGGCGCACGCTCACGCATGAGCCGCCGCAGAAAGTGCGAACTCACCTCGTACACACCGATATCCCACAGCTGCGACAACAGGTTCTCGACCTCTTGGCGTACTTTAGGGAGGCCCGCAGAAGACGCATTCGCCGCGTGCATGTCTTCCTGCGATGCTGTTGCGAGTGGCGGGAGAGGCACAGGCGCGCCAGCGGGAGTCGTCGCGAAGCGCACGGTACTCTCCACGTACACGTCGTCCTCACCACGACGGGACTCACACAGCAGACACGCACATTGAATGAGCGTGGTCACCTCTTGCAGCGCGTACGTCACATCACGCTGGGCAAACACGGACGGCTCCGCCCCGAGGGCGTGCAACGCGAAGAGGGCCATCGCGAGATCAACCTGCTTCACATCTGGCAGCACAGCAAAGGTGGCGGCGGCATCGGCTGTCCCTGCTATCGATGGCTTCTGCGAGGTCGCGTGGGAGGACTGCGGCGACAGCCTTGGTTGCGACCCGTACACGAGCGATGGCGTCGTCACGGTCAAGAGCGCCGGGGAGGCGAATGGGGTCAGCGCGGCGGCGAGGGCGTCGAGCACATGCTCCGGCTTCAGCGCGGCCACCCCTGTGGAGTGCAGTGACTCGACCAAACCATACCACACAAGTACATCGTCTTGCCCAGGCTCCTGGCACGCGAGCGAAGACGGTGCCCACGGCTCCCGCGGCTCCCACGGCTTCGTCACTGAGAACGCGGCCGTTTCGCTCTGCGACGTTGCCGTTGGCTCCCCCGCCTCCACGCCACCCGCCTCCGCGGCGTCACGGCACAGACGGAGCAGCGTCAGCAACCACGTGCGTGCATTCCCATGCCTGTTCTTCTCGTACGCGAAGAGCTCCAACCGGTGGAGGGCGGCCTCCATCACGGCCATTTGACGCAGCAGCTCCAGCGCGAGGATGTGGAAGAGCCGACCGAGTTCATCCGGGTAGATCGGCTTCAGCGGAGGCTGTGACAGAAACGTGTAGGCGTCATCGAGGAGGGCCGGAATAGCGGGCTTCGCTTGAGCCATATGCTCCGAAAGGAGACGACGACACACGCTCTCCATCACAAACTGCCCCGTCGCGACATCATCGTAGCAGTTCGCCGCCATGCGCCGCCGCGATGAGCCGCTACTACTGCTGGCGCGTCCGCCACGCGAGCCCGTGCGTCGCGCGAGCACGGGTGATGTCAAGGTTGGCCGACTCCTCGTCGTGCCATCGCCTGTGCGCCACTTGGCAGCTTCCGCCCCGAGTCGTGATGTGCCTTGGCCAGTCGTCGTCGTCGCCGCTGCTGCTGCTGCTGCCGCCAGGGCGGAGGTGTTGCCCGTCCCACCACGCTGTGTTTGGCTGTTTGCGCATCCCGTGGTGGTGGTGTTGGCGTGTGCGTGGGTGGCCACGTCGCGTGTGCTCATGAGCCACACGAGCGGGTGCACGTCGCGCGAGCGTTCCTCCCACGTGCTTTGCAGCAGAGACGCGCGAAGTCCCTCTTCGGCGAGGAGAACATCCCAAATGCAGTCCGCCTTGGACAGCACCAGCTGCATACGCGTGTGGGTCCGGCAGTACGGGGCAAACACATCGGTGAACAGGCGTGTGCGCCGCGCGAGAAGAAGGCTGGCTTGGAAGTGCCAAAGGGGGTGGGCGCGACTGGTGCCGGTGTACGCCAGCACTGGCCCCGATTTCTCGGCTGAGCGAGCGGGTGCGGACTGTCCGTGTGCGTTGGTGATCATCTGGACGGAGGGTGATGTGGGTGAGTGGGGGAGGACGTCTGCTACCATGCGCCGAGCTGCGGCTGTGCGTGGACTCGCCGCCGCGTAGCGCGTCTCACCACCACCATCATCACCATCACCGGCGCCGTCTGCCTGCCCCTGTGCTTGTGTGTGAACTACACCACTCTTGTTGTCAAAATAGTGATGCGCCACACTTTCGTCATCGTCGTCGTCGTCGCTGCTTTCTAGCTCAGGCAGTGCGGCGATCTGGTATCGTGTTTCAGCTTCCTCCATGTCCATTTCTCGCTGGCCCCAGTCCACCGTGGCGGGGCGTGTACGACGACAGGTGTCAGAGAGAGGCGGCAAAAGCCGTGTCATCGTCCCTGCTGTTGCCTCCCTCTCATCATCGATGTCGGCGGCATCACGCGCCACTTCCGCCGCTGCGGCAGCCATAGAAACCACAGAATAGGAGCGTGCGCCGAGAACAGGAGCTGGTTGTCTGTGCGTGCGGTCAGCACGTGTGGCGCCAACGCTGTCAGGCAGTGTCGACCACTTCTGCGAGGAAGGGCCTGTCGATGTGGTCATCACGACTGGCAGTAGAGTCATGGGGGCCTGCCTCGTCTGCGCACCGTTCCCCCTGCCTCCTCCACGAGCGGACAAGGGCCTGCAATCAACCATGCCCACGCACGGTGCGCCATTTTGGTGTGACGCGACGGGCATGCGCTCGAGCAATGAAGAAGCCTGGCGTGTGCCTGCGGAAGGACCTCCGCCAGACTTGTGAGAGACGCCATCCTTGGCGCGGCGACGACTCGTGCCCGTCCCACGTTCGTAAGGCACGGCGGGGTACAAGGCACCAACAAACATCACCTGGTTAAGACAATCAAGCTTCTTGTGGATGAGACGATGTGTGTGTGCGTGTTCGTGCTTTTATTAACACTCTGAGTGCTGAGTTCTTTCTACAAAGCAGCCAGGCACACACACACACATACATACATACACACAAATAGAGATGAAAGGAATAGGCATGGTGTAGAGGATGATGATGAGGGAGAAGGAGAGCCCGTGTGGAATAGTGCGAGATAGTCACGCCAATGAAGGAGTGAGATGCCGTTTGTGGCCCTACACATCACATACTTGAAAGTGATCCTTGCTTTTGCCCCTCCATTTTCACGATGTCAGCCAGTGGCATCGTGTGCTCACCAGGTAAACATGACATTCTTGCCTGTCTGTTCGCGTAACCCCAAATGTCTAGAAAACGATACTTCCATATTTTCTTATTCTCTCTCTTTTTTTTTTTTGTTGGTTGGCCGATACAATGGCATGCACCGTGACGCGGCAGCATAAACAAGAAAAGAAACAACATGGTGGTTTCCCCTCCTCTTTCGAGTCAGAGGACACGAGCAAAATCTCTCAATAAGCTTAAAAAAAGAAAAAGAGAGAGAGAGAGAGGAAAGAAAATAAAGAGAGCTCACCAGCGACCGCGCTGTCTTCATCCAACAGCGTCTGCGTCGCACCTTGTGTGCGTGTGTCAATATCCTCACTTGTTCGTTTTCTCAATCTTTTTCAAACACGTCGTTCCACTTTCCTGGTCGAAGCTGGGTGCCGGGAGCATTCTTCATAGGCTAGGCTAACGAGAGAGAGAGAGAGGTCCTCATGATTTCACTGGCAACACTCAGGGTGTCTCAATAAATTCGTTGTCATCGTCTTGGCGCCAGTTGCGCGGCTGGATGGGGTTGTTCTTCTTCAGGGTGCACTTGTACATCTGCGTGCGGATGAGCTCGTCAATGTTACTCACGATGTAGTCATCGAGCTTGTAGGGCGAACCACCCGAAACGGATTCGGCGTCTGCCAGCATCGCCTCCGCCTCCTCCATCACATCTGGGTCAACTGGTGAGGGATGGACACCCTTCTCGTCACCAGCCTTCGAGGCGTGTACGTCTCCTCCGTCTTCGTGCTTCTGCTCAGACACGTCGATGTCATTGGCCTCCATCTCTCGGTTCTGGTTAAGCACACGTGTGTTGTAGTTATCGACGAGACCACTTGAGATGCGCAGGAGAGTCTCAATCATGCCGAAGTTGCCGAGAATATCAACATGGTTGGCGCCGCGGCTGCCTCCACGCAAGCTCAAAGGGTTATCGAGCTTCTGTTGATCCATTTCAATTGTGACGACGCGGCCAACGTTGCGCTGCCAGCCGTTCGGTGCGCGGCACATGTAGGCGAGCGAGTTGAGCGATACGGTACCGTCGCCATTGGCGAGCTGTACACCTTGAAGCACCTCCTTTTCCGCATCCGTATAGCTCATGTTCGAGACGAGCCCGCCCTCCTCTCGCACGACGTAGTAGCCCTCCTCCGCACGCTCATTCACACCGTACAAGCAGACAACGGTGGTGTTTGGTGCCGTGGGAAGCACAGGCAGCTCATCAACCTCCTCAACCTGCGCATCGAGCTGCCGAACGAGGTCGAGGTGGCCAGACTGGACGGCCTCGTCACGCAGGGCACCGTAGGCCTGACGAAGCGTGAGCCGCGTTCCGTTGGGCATCACCATCAAGTTCGGAAACGCCTCGTCGCAGCCACGCGGCAGCATCGCTGTCAAGCAGCTCCACGTGCGCGTCACGTTGTAGCGCGCACTCTGTGAAAGCCACGTGTCGAGAATACGGCGAACAGGACGGGGAATCGTCAAGGTGTCCCGCACATCGCCCATCAAAGAGGCGGAGAATGCCTTGGGCAGACCTAACGCGGTGCCGCCCACGTTGACGTAGTACGCCACGTACTTGTTCATCCACCCCGGCTCCCGCTCCTCCGTCCACTTGAGAAACGCCAGCGCGACGGTCGTGCCGTAGCTGTGCGAGATGAAAACTGCCGCACGTCGGTTCTTTTGACACATGAATTTGGCGTCATTGCGCACGCGGTAGAAGAAGCCATCACGCTTGTGCGTCACGGCAGGGGAGACGCGCCAGTCGTAGGCGGCGACGGTGATGCTCTGCGGGTCGTAGCCAATATCACCCAAGTTCACCAGCACCTTGGCCCACACCCAGTAACCAGGGACGAAGTAGTCAATCGAGCTGAAGCCCGTGTCGGCGCGCACACGCACCCCGTCCACATCCAGTCCTGTCGTGCGGTTCATGCTGAACAACTCAAGCCAGCAGTTCGGGTCCCTGAGGATGAGGTAGATCATCTGTGGGCCAAACATGCGCATGCGAAAGCCGCCAAACAGAGATCGGTGCGACGCCATGCAGGTCAGGTTCGACTCCCACAGCTCGAGTGCGCCTGTGATGAAACCAGGCACAATCACCACCGGGTGCTTGCCCTCCAGCGGCTTCCCTTGATTGAAGCGATCTAGAAACCCAATCCCTGGCCGGTCCTCTTCTTCTGTCACGAATGTTTCGCGGACAAAGTTAACGGTGTCGTCAATGTGAAACCAGAAGGCGGCAACGAATGCGAGCATCGCCACCATGAGCACAATGTAGACTCGACGACGCGTAAAAAAGTCCACGGTGTCGAAGAGCACACGCTGAACATTCTGAGGCAGCCCAGTGCGCTCCAGAATTTGCACGGTGCGCCGCTGCCAGCGAGGCACGTTCACCGGGCCGTACACCACATGTCCGTGTGTTGGTGTGTTTTGAGTACCGTCGCCACCGCCGAAAGGCGGTGAACGTGCGTTTGGGAACTGTTGTGATCGGCAGTAGACGGGCGTGTCGAGGTCATCGTCAAAGTCCTCGCGTGCGAATATCAAGTAACGCAGGCGCCGCCAAAAGCTGTCCTTCTTCGGTGCACCTGCTCCACGCACGGGGGTCGACGGTGCCGCGCGGCTCACGGAGAGGGGCGATACGGAAGGTTGGCTCTGCGATGCTGGCTGGCCAACACGTCGTTCACGTAACGTGCTGCCAGCCGGCTTCTTCGCTGGCGAAGGCTTGCGGGTTGCTTTTGGTGGCATCAGAACTGACACAAGTGCTTTTTTTTCTTGTTTGTTGCTTTGTGATTTGTTCGCTGCTCTGTTTTTTAAACTGTTAAATTTTTATTTTTTTGATCACCGCTTAGGTGTAAGGTGGATTGTTTCTCGCAACTCAAGAGCAGCTAAACGCTGGACGTTTTCGAGAGAGAGAGAGAGAGAGAGAGAAAAGGAAGTCAACAAGGCAATGAAGATAGAGTGAACAGGACACGTGGTGCGGCACACAAGCTGCAAGGAAAGATGAGCAATTGAGAGACCCCACACTCCGCGACAACACACACACACACAGAGGAAAAAAAAAACGAAACCAAATGCGCAAGAAGGCCGTATAATCGAGCGAATAGAAAAAGAAAAATGACTCACAAAAAAAAAAACCAACAACAGAAAACCAACAAACAACACTTTTTAAAAAGTACGATAATGGTAGAAGTGTGTTGCGGGAGAGAGCGGATGAAACTTGCCCAATTGCACTGAGAGAAGGTAGCCACAGAAAAAAAAACCCGATATGTGAATACAAGAACGAAGAGGAGGAGGAAGCAGAGGAACAGAGAAAATGAGAGGCAGTCTGAGAAGAATTTTGATTCCACTTTTTTTTTTTTTGTGACGACATATGCGTGCGAGAGAAGAGCGCTTACAAAGTAAACAGACGTCTGGGAGAAGCCGAGGCAACAACACGAAAATGGAGTGAGAAAGCGCGCGTGTTAGGCGTGAGCGTATGTTCATTGGCCACCTGCTACTTGAACACAATACTTGCATCTCTCCTCTTTTTGCGTCTCTGCTGGGCGCGAACCACGTCATCCCCCCTGCTTTTCCCCCGACAATGGTGTGTGGAGAAAACAAAGAAGGGACATGAAGTGAAAAACACCCAACTGATATGCAAAAAGGAGCAGGGGAACCCTGCTCTGTGGACCATGACTGCTCCAACAGATTTTTTTTTTTTAAATCAGAGAGACGCTCACTTCTGTCTGTGCTTTTATTATATATTTTGTTTTTGTTTTTGAGGTTCTAAGGATCTGTCATAGAGGAGGGAAATACACAACCCACTCTTTTTTTTGCGGTTTCACTGTTACTTCCACTCTGAAAATGAGGAAAACGTGCCAAAAAACATTAAAAAAAAAAACAATAACAATAGACACGCACACATAGAAAGAAAAGAAGAGGACGAATCAGTCCCAGCAACATGCACAAAAGCACAAAGGCATGTGAGGATTGCGACCAGTCTACATCTTCATCACAAAAGCAAAACACAAAATGGAAACAACAAACAAACAAACAAACCAACACAATCCAAAGAAATGAGAGAGAGAGAGAGTGCAGTACACACGGAAAGAAGAAATATAAGAGAAAAATACAAGCCCAGTCATTGTTACACGAGTGCTTCTTTGAGGTCCTTCTATTCCCTTCATTTCGAATAGCTGCGGTTTCTTTTATTTCCTTATTTGTTTTCTACACTCAACTAGTTGTCCAATTCGTGCGATAAACATGAAAAACAAACAAACAACTAAGTGAATTCAAGAGAGGCGCTCTTCGCCAGCAAAAGCAAAAAAAAAAAAACAACAACCCCACTCATATTCACAGTCAGATGTGACTCATGAAATGACCGTTTACTACATGACATTGTACGTATGTGTCACTGAACGTAAATGAATGGAGATAAAGAGCGAGATAAAAGAGTGAGGGAGAGAGAGGAATTCTACTGCAAAAAAAAAAAACACGATGATTTGAAGAGCATCATAAGGGAAGGAAACTCGAAAAACAGGGGGAAAAAGGACGCGAGGCCGCAAAAGTGGGGAGGACCGTGAACAATACAATACATAGAGGGAAGCTGATGAGAAAGAGAGAGCAAGAGAGGAGAAAAAAAAAAACGACACTCACACACAAGCACGTGCGTACCCACACACACGAAAAAAAAAAGATAATCAGAGAAAAATGAACCGAACGGTGCTGCAGCGAAGGCCAACCGCGTTTTTTCTTCTGCTCTTCTTTTGGATCAAGCTTCTCCTCATCCTCCCTCTTTTTTTGGTGTTGTTGTTGATGTTCACACGGTCAACACTCACGACTTGTTCACCGGCGTCTTCGGCGCCTTGCGCGAGTGCACTGTCGAGCGATGCGGCCCTTCGTCCTCTTCCTTAGCTTGTAGCCGATGCCCATTGCGATCGTACATGGCGAGCACCTTCTGTCGCTGCTGACGTCGACGTTCAATCTCCGCCTGCCGGCTTGCCTGCGCCGCGGCGGAGGGCACCGGCTCTGTCAGCGTGGGCTGGGCCTTGCCGCGGCGGAGGGCACTCGACTCCTCACCACAGGCCGCCGCAGTCTCTTGGAGCAACTCCTGCAGCATCGCCTCCGCTGCGGCGTCGTCGAGGGTGCCTTGTGGCTTGCGGAGTGGCTTCCGATTCAGCGATGGCCGTCCAGCAAGATGGTCTACGGGAGATGTCGGCGCGTCTCCGGCGCCTCCTGTGGTAGCTGGTGCAGTCTTGCTACCACGCCTCGCCTTGCCCTTCTTCTTGCCGCCCCCTGTCGCGCTGGACGATGTGGGTTCGGCTTCGGCCTCGACTGGCGTGGCCAAGCTCCTCCCCGGACCCACTTTAGCCGCCGCTGTCAACGTCGTCGGCGCATCAGAGGCCCGACGATGGGATGCAATAGCGCTGCTCGGGTGGCTGCTCTTTCGCTTCGTTGGTGTGGTGCTGACCGTCGTGGTCGCGGCGAGCACCGTGGAAGCTTTGCGCTTGGGTGTCGTCGGCGCACTCGAGCCCGTGGCGCGTTTTGGGCGGACGACATCGTGTGGAGTTGCCGGGTGCGCCAAGGCCCGTTGCGGCGTGTGGCCGCGAGAGGCCTGCGCAGTCGCGCGCGGTTCCGAATTGGCCACAGTGGTGGACGGAGGCGACGCCGCAGCGAGTGGGGTGCCCAGAGGCCCCGCTGCGATGACGGCCGCCTCGGTCTGTTCCTCAGGCGCAGGGGTTGTGATGTCCTCGGCAGGGGGCACGACAACGGGCTCGGGCAGCGGCTGCGCGATGACTGGCGGTGGACACGACGGGGCTGTCTCGGGGTCAACATGAGTGTCTGTCGCGTTGGGATCGGACTGCTCCTTGACGGGTGCGTGTGCGACTGGGTCGTGGCTGCCAACAGCATCTGCTTCCTGGCGTGTCGCAGCGGGGGCATGGACGGCTTCTTTTGGTGGTGCTGTGGGCAGCGGTGTTGGTGCCGATGGCAGTGCTTCAGTCTCTTCGGGTTGCGCTTTCTGCGCGTGATGACCAACACTGTGCGGTGCAGGCGTGTCGGCATCGGGGGCCCGATCGTCTTCTTTTTCCTTTTCCTTTTCTTTTTCTTTTCCTTTTTCCTCTTCTTTCTTCTTCGATCCTCTCGGTTTCAACTGCTCTTCACACTTTGGCGTTTCAGGACGACGCGGTGTGGTGGTCTCCTTTACCAGAACAGCCTCGGCTGACGCATTCTTATCGTGGCGTGCTTCATTGTGTCGGCTTGCGTCTGCCGTCTTCGCTGCTGGTTTTGGCTTTGGTTGTTGTTGTTGTGGCGCACGTAGCAACGCAGCGGGGGCGTCGTCATGGACCTGCTTCTCGGGCAGCACATTTGTTTTTGGCAGGAGGCTGTGCTCGGCCGAGTGAGGTCCCGTCGTCGTCTCCACCGCGGGTGCGTTTGGTTGGTGTGGTGGTGTCGTACTGATCGGGGGCGTGTGTGCTTGAGCCGCCTGCTGGCGCGCTCGCTCACGGTGAGGATCGCGCGGCTCCGGTGACATCGAGTGAGCCTTGACCGCTTCTGTTTCGACACCCTCAGCAAGTGTTGTCTTCTCTGCTGAGGGCTCTGCCTTGGGGGTCTCTGCAGCTGCTGCTGCTGCTGGCGGTGCTGGTGCTGGTGCCGCTACCTGTACAGGAGCAGACGTCCCGGCAGCGCGACTGGGCTTCTTCTTGACGATCGGCGCCTTGCCTGTTGGCGATGCGATGGCCGCCACCTCGGTGTGCGTCGCCTGCACGGCGTCGTCAGCCGTTTTCACAGGGGTCCCGGACACGTATTCGACGACGTGTGTGTCTGCGCCTGGCACCGCAGCGCGGCGCCCCTCGGCAGGTGCGGCTTGTCCACTCGCAGGCACCGCAACTGGACCCTTCGAGGCGCCGTGAAGATCCGCCGCTTGCGTGCGCCGCGCGGCGGTGGCGCCTGGGTTGCTCACGTCGGAGATGGCATCGTAAAGGTCGAAGAGATCGGCCTCGGACATCATCACCGGTGCGCCACTCTCGTCATCAAGCGGACGAGCCGGGGAGCCGCCAGCGCTGCCGCCGCCGCCGCCGCGTGGACTTATGGATTGCTCAATAGGGCGGAGGCGCGGCGAGAACTGCTCAGGCAAGCCTTGCAGATACTCAATAACACGCTGCTTTACTCCATCATCCACCAGAGGACGAGTGTGGAGAGCACCGCGACTGCGAGGATGAGGTAGAGCGTCATCTTGTTTGGCTTGCCCCGCTTCGCGCTGCCCACCGCGTTGGCCGTGCCGCGCTGCTGCTGCACTGCCGCCTCCACCTCCCTGCGCCGGTTTTTTTCCTGTAGTGTGGTCTGTTCCAGCCCTGCTGCTTTGCCACGCGCCGCAGCCGCACCCGCGCTCGCCTCGCTACCAGGCTGGCTACCCGCGAGAGAGGCGGCCGTGGCTTCATCCAGCTGCAGCGTGCACGTCACCGACTTGACAATCACGTTGCTCTTGTGAATCGCCTTTTTGTCCTTGATGAGCTGCGGCACATTCGCCGCGTGCGGCTCAATCACATCGCTCTCTGCCATCACAGCGTACTCAAGACGGAAGTGATCCGTCAATACCGTCGCCTCACCCTTGTTTGACGAGCTCGTGCGACCGTCGAGAATGTTCTTGCGGCTCAATGCAATCGTGACCTTCACGGAGGAGTTGCCGCGAATGACACCTTTGGTGTGGCGCACGACGTAGCGCATTGGCGACGTCGTCAGCAGCCGGTACAACAATGGCTCGAAGCCAACATTGGTGAGCTCGATCGTGCAGTCTTCATTCACGCCTTGAACGAGGTTGAAGCGCTCTGGAGAGATGATCACGTTCGGAACAGAGGTGGCCATTGCGTAAGAATATTACTCTATTTGTGCTTTTTTTTTTCGAATGCGTTTTTTTCTTGTTGCGCTTCTACACCCCAACACATATATACGATGCGTGTGTGTGCGAGGAAAGAGCAAACACGGGACGTGTTGATGATGCGGTTGTTTATGCATGATCAGCATGAGACAAACAGATATTCACACCGAGAGAGAGAGAGAGAGAGAGAAAGAGAGAAAGGGAATTGTGAGATGGTAAATGGTTTATCGTGCAAAGCACAACAAAATGCAGCTTTGTGTACGTGCAGGCGCATTTGCTAATTTTACCACGTGGCGAGGCGTGCCTGTCCATCGCTTCAGTGCAGGTGCGCCGTAGCGTGGGTGATCACGAGGAGTGCGTCAACACACTGACATGCGCACACGTACACAACGGAGGAAAAGCAAGAAAAAAAAAAGAGAAGATGTGCATAATTCTTTCCTTGGCGTCTTTCTTGCCTTCTTTTTTTCTCTTTTTTTTTTTACCAATGAGTAGTTCTGTCTATCTCGCTTCAATTTCAGCACCAACACACGCACAGATACATGTGGGTGAGAGTGATGGCAGGTACATCATCGTTTATTTAGAAAGAACAAAGCTGATCACAGTTAATCGGAGAGAGAAAAGAAAATGAAGAAGAGGGCACCCACACCGAGCAGAGAGAGAGAGAGGCACAGCAAGAGAGAAAGAGAATGAGAACGAGAGAGAGAGAGACAGAAAGAGGAGTGATAACTGTGGAGCAAAGGATCACTACTCTTTCTTAGCCGACAAGAGAGCCTCACCAGCGCCTTCTTCCGTCTTCCCATTCTCATCGTTCTCGCCATCGTCTTCTTCTTCTCCTTCAAACCAAGCCACGGGCCCCAAACCGTCACCAATAAAGCTACCCACGAGCTCCATCAACGGCACTGGCCGACCCTCCTCTTCACTCGCTCGCACCTCAGCCTCCAGCCGCACGAGACAGCGCACCACCTTGACGATGACGTCCTCGTCAAACTCGTAGTAGTTCACCAGAGGCGCGGCGCTGCCAATCTCTTCCACTTCCACCGGCATACACCACTTTTTGGCGATTTTGTCGAAGACCGAGCCAGGAATGAGCTCTGCCGCGGGCACCAAGAAAGGAAAGGCGGAGAAAAAGTCCAGTGTCAGGTAAAGGCCGGTGGCATCTTGATCCACGATGCTCGCACGCAGTCGCGCACCCGGTCGTGGCGCGAACACACACAAGGAAAATGTCGCCGTCAGCCACGCCGCCCCGGAAGGACCTTTGATCTCGCTATCCGTGTAGCTGAGCACGTCAATTAACGCGACGCAAAGACCTTGACCTGGTAGGACCTTGCCAACGTACATCTCTGTCAGTCGGTGCTGGACGATCTCTTCGAGAGAGAGCGTGTACGGCGCCGATGATGAGAGTGCCGAGGTGGTCACGGCTTTGCTTTCATTGCGCGCGGTTCGATCGCTGGCTTGTGCCAATGATGCGGGGAAGTAAACGGGCTCAATCTCCACGATGTCCCGCACCACGTACGAAAAGAACATGATTAATCTGAGAAGCAAATACGAGAGAGAGAGAGAGAGAGAGAGGTAGAGGGATTTTTTAATTGAGGAAAGGTTAGGAGAGAGGCAGCGTTGCGATTCGTCAGTAACACACAAAGCACACATTCTCATCGTGCTACGCTCGCACCTTGACAACGACATCACATCATGGCAAAAAACGTCGAGACGTCAGTGATACATGCTAGCAGTACACTGCACAACGTGAAAGAGAGAGTCATGAACGCGTCATCCGGTTCTGTGGCTGCATACTAGAGGAGAGGCGCCGTGTGCATTTGCACAACTGCTGCGCACAACCTTTTTCTTCCCTCCCCCCGGTGATCTCAAGTATGCACTCTCCTGCGTTGCCTTTTCACACGCCATCAAGAGGAGGATGCGGGTAGGCGCGCACACACGCGCAAACAAACATCACGACATAACTGATCCTTCATTGCCACTCGTGCTTTTTTAAATTATTTTCAAATACTTCGTGTAGTTGATTAAGATCACAGTTACCATTAAACCAATTAGGGAAAACAAACAAACAAACCACCAAAAAACAAAACACCTTGCTCAACACTGAAACATAGAAAAAGAAGAAGAAGAGAAAAAAAAGAGAAACCTACAAGTCAAACTCACGCCGACGAAAAATACAAAAACGAGAGAGTGGCGAACGCTAAGAAGGAGATATGATAACAGAAAGTTGAGAATGAAGGTGCATTCCTTTTCCCCCACACTTGATGATGCGACGCACTGTCCGCTCATATTGCATCATCGTGAACAACAACAGCAAAGAAAAAGTGTGTGTGTGTGTGTGGAGGAGAGAAAAAGAAAATCCAGACAGAAAGGTAAGAGTGAGAGACACACACAAACACGGGCCGGGCTTCTTACTTTGAGAGAAGGAAAGTAAACGAAAACACAGAACGTGAAAAGGAAACAAGACGACAACGCAAACTAGCCTCTTTGATCAGTTTCAATTATACTTTTTTCTTTTTTTTTAATGCCTTCAACATTTGAAACACTGTCCTATTCGTGCCATGGGGTGCAAATTACGTGGCATTGTGCTTGATTGTTTTCTTCTATCAATTACCTTGGCTAATATTCAAATTGTCGCGGCATTGTTTATTGCTTTTGTTTGTCATTCTGTTTTTCACCCACGTGAACATTTTTTCGTCCACTTTCTTCTGCTTGAGCTCATACGCTCTTAACTTTCTTTCTTTCAATTCTTTCTTTTACTACTATCAATCTGCCGCTCCGACCGTTCCTCTTCGTCTGCTCGTTGCGACACACACACACACACGGGCGCGTCTGACTTTTACGGGCTTTGCTCCATCGCGACACCGCGGCGGATCTCTCCGCGGCCAATGAGACGGAAGCTACCTTCCACGCGACGGGAGATCGCCACGTGCTCGCCCGGGGAGCAGCACACGGGGGACTCCAGCGCCAGCTTGACCACATCGGCGCGGTCGCGTGTCTTGAGCAGGTTCACCACGGTCGCACCCGTGTTGAGAGAGCCAATGTTGATCTGCAGGAGCTCGTCCTGATTGAGCTTCTGCACGCGCTTGCTCGCGGCCTTCTTGCCATCGCGAGAGCTCTCCTTGCTGCCTACCATTTCGTCATACAGTGTGTACTGGAGCTCCATTTCGCAGTACACATCGGGAAGCGTCCCTTCATCACCGATGATGTTGCCGACCATTTTGTTCTGACGCGTCAGGGTGGGGTCCAGTGTCGTACCAACGGCGATCAAACCTCCCGGCACGGCGTACTGGAGCACATTGTTTTCAGCCATCAGTGAGGCGATGCGGGTGCGGAGAGGGCGGTAGGTGAAGCGGGACTCACCGGGGGCCGCGAAGGAGCGTGTCATGTGGCGACCCGGGCGGATCTCTACGACTTGATCGAGCTTGATAATACCCTGAATGACGGTGCCGCCTGCCACGCCACCCTTCAGCGTGTCAATCTCACTTGCACCAGGACGGTTGATGTCGAAGGAGCGGACCACTGTGAGGCGGCTTGGGCAGCGGAGCTGGCGTGTGGGGAGGGGGAGGTGCACCAGGTACTCGAGGAGGTAATCCATATTACGACCCTGCTGGGCAGAGATGGGAATAATGGGCACGGCGAGGGCCATGCTGGTCATGCGGTCGCGGATCTGCACGTACTGATCCTGCGCAGAGACCTCACTCACGAGATCGATCTTGTTCTGGAGCACAACCAAGTTGCGCATGCGCATGATTTCTACCGCACGCATGTGCTCGAGGGTCTGACTTTGCGGGAACGTCTCGTTGGCCGCGATGAGCAGCAGAGCGGCGTCCATGATGGCCGCACCGTTCAGCATGGTCGCCATGAGCACGTCGTGACCGGGGCAGTCCACGAAGGAGAAGTGGCGGAGCAGGGTCATGGCCTCGCCGCACGTCGGGCACGGCGTGTCCTCGGCCTGCGAAGAGGCGAAGGAGTGGAAGCAGCCGGGGCGTGGGCAGGTTTTGCACTGGAAGACCTTGGCGTTGGCGTAACCAATGTGAATGGTAATGTTCAGGACAGCCTCACGCTGATGCTTCTGTGTCTTGACGCCGGTGAGGGCCTTGACGACTGTGGACTTACCGTGTGCGACGTGGCCAATGGTGCCGACGTTGATGGTAGCTTGACGTGACATCACTTCAGGCGTGATCGGCGTGATGGCATCGACATCGAGCTTAGACAAATCCTGAGCGAGCAGGCCCTGATCAACTGCCGTGCTGTTTTCAACGGGCTCGAAGTCAGCGATATCTGCCTCCGCCATGATTGGAATTTAATAAAAAAGAAAAAAAAAGTAAGGAGAGTGAGAAAAAGGGGGGTTTGAATTTCTGTTGTAGTTTACGAGTGTGTTCGAGTTAAGAAAAAAAATGATCAGTAGAGGGGGAGAGAGAGAAGAGGAGAGTGAGAATGATAGTGAGAGACAACACAGAATACAAACCGCACAAGGACACATCTCAAGTGTATGGACAGTGCCACTCACGATTAGTGGAGAATGCTTTCGTTTCCAAGAAGCTCTGCAGAACGGATAGTTCATACTGATGCTGTCGCACACACACACGCGCACACAGACATACGAAGAGAAGAAGAAAGAAAAAATAATAATATGAGGGCGCAGACACACACACACACACACACACATGATGAGAGTGTCCAGCCCCCCTTTTTTCTTCTTTCCCCTTTCTACAGAGTTCATTCAATGCATATTGTTGTTCTGTTGTTCGCGTCACACACACACAGCGAGCAAAAAACACATGCGCTCAAAGACATTCACGTGGCATACTGATTTAGTCATCATCATCCCGGAGCACCGCCAGAGGAAGACCCCGCTTGATGGTGCCCCACCCAATGACACGTACCTTTCCATCCACATAGCGCGCCAAGACAAGTCGGTCTCCCGCGCGGCCGCACATGGGGTTCTCGAGCTGACAAACAGCCCTCCCAGCACTGCGCGCCGTCTTGAGCACTACGGCAGCGCTCGTCAAGGTCCCCACACTGAGAATAACGGTCTCGTGGGCACGCAGAGGAGCAACGCGAACGAGAGAGTGTGCGAGATGCTCACGATGGTGGTGGGCACGACGGTCGCCTTGGTTGGCGACGCTGCGACTGGCCGCAGCCGCCCGCACCCCAAGGAGCTCCTTCAAGAGAAAGAATTGAATATCTAACTCCACAAACACCTGTGGACCAATCCCATCCGCACCGGCTACCATCGCGCCACTTCCAGCTGTGCCAGCGAGGGGGCGATCGACTGTGAAAAAATCCGCACGGCGACTCGAGACAACCCGCACGACATGCCCGCGCAGCTTGTTCTGCCGCGTCAAAGCGGGATCGAGCGAGGTACCAACAGCGATGAGGCCGCCAGGCACGGCAAAAGGGAGCGCGTTATCCTCCGCGCGAATACTACGCACGACGGCACGAAGGGGCACGCTGTAGAGCGCGCCTGGCGGGGGTGACGAAAGATACGAAAGCACACGACCCCCGAGAACATTGCGCCGCGTCAGCGTCATGTCTGCGTCCTCGCGACGTACACCGCCGTCCTCGCCGAGGTCAGCGGGATAGCTGCTGGTAGATCGTCGCGCGCGTCGGCCAGGGTCGAGGCACAAGAGACCTGGCAGCACCTCGATCTCATCGCCTACACAAAGCACACCCGTGTTCAGCGTACCGCCAACCACACCGCCGCACAGTTCTGTCTCACTGCCGGGCAAGGTCACATCGAAGGAGCGCAAAACACTCAGCGTGGCGTTCAGCGTCGACGCATGCCATTGACTCGATGACGTCGGCGACAGCGGTGACGACTTCGCTGCGGATGCGGGTGGCAACGCGGGAGGTGCGGTGGTGGAGGCAGAGGCCGAGCTTGCTATCCCATCGGGTGCGGGCGGCGGTGCGCGCTGACGCACAGCGGAGCGTCCACGCGACGGTGACGGGCTTCCCCGCGTGGAGGAGGCCGAGAGCGGAGGCATAGCCGCACCTGTGGTCTTCGTGAAGACCGAACTGCTGATTGGAATGTGGCATAGGTACTCGAGCACGTAGTCCATGTTCATGCCCGCATTGGCGAAGATGGGAATAATCGGGGCCTCACCGTACGCCGTGTTTGCGAGGAGGTATGCTCGAATCTGCTCGACCTGCGCAGTTGCCTCCACCTCACTGACGAGATCGATCTTGTTCTGAAGCACAATCAAGCTGCGCACACCCATCATTTCAACTGCTGCCAGGTGCTCCAAGGTCTGACTTTGCGGGAACGTCTCGTTGGCCGCGATGAGCAGCAGAGCAGCGTCCATGATGGCCGCACCGTTCAGCATGGTCGCCATGAGCACGTCGTGACCGGGGCAGTCCACGAAGGAGAAGTGGCGGAGCAGGGTCATGGCCTCGCCGCACGTCGGGCACGGCGTGTCCTCGGCCTGCGAAGAGGCGAAGGAGTGGAAGCAGCCGGGGCGTGGGCAGGTTTTGCACTGGAAGACCTTGGCGTTGGCGTAACCAATGTGAATGGTAATGTTCAGGACAGCCTCACGCTGATGCTTCTGTGTCTTGACGCCGGTGAGGGCCTTGACGACCGTGGACTTACCGTGTGCGACGTGGCCAATGGTGCCGACGTTGATGGTAGCTTGACGTGACATCACTTCAGGCGTGATCGGCGTGATGGCATCTATCGGCAACAGAGTATTCGACTCCATGGCAGGTCAGCGAGGAGGCCTGATTACGCGTGTTCCAATTGCTTTGAAATATATATATATATATAGGTTCGGCTTTTTTTGTTTCTGTACCGAGATGATGAAATATGACTATCTCTCACATTGATCGGAAACAAACCAAACACACACAAAACAAAACAAAACAAACAAAAATTGAACCAATCGCTGTGTGCGCCTCCAAGTGATTTGTCGTTCAGCCAGCCACTATTGTTGTGATTCCTTTTATTCGGAACAGAAAGAACGATGTGAGAGCAAAGGAATAGAGAAGCAAGATGGACATGAGGGAGAAGAGAAACAAGATGCAAATCACGTAGAAACTAGATCTCATCGGAAGAATGCACGTGTTGAAGTGAACGAGAAATGAAATATCATGCGCGTGCGTGTGCGTGGTCAGGCCTTGTGTGAGACCCGCAACTTCCCGACAGACACACACACGCACACCACGACATAGCGTGAACAGAGAGAGAGATTAAAGGAACCGATTCTGCTCGTCTCTCTCTCTCTCTCTCTTGAGAGAGGTGCGGAGAGCGCTCCCCCCGCTTTATGGCACGAGGGAGTGCTGACAGCTATAATCATAGTAATAATGACGCGAAATTACAGAAGGATGGGAGAAAACCACAATAGCTTCAGAACATGTATAAAGCAAAGAAAAACGACAACAGCAACGAAACGTCAAGTCTGAAGTACAAGAAAAAAATAAAAATAAGCACCACCAAGGAGAACCAGAAAAACTCAAAAGCGAACCCATGTATGACAACTCTGTTTACAAACACTGAACGCGTCGCCGCATTGACGTGAGATGAAAAGAAAAACAAACAAACAAACAAACAAAAAAGAGAATCTGTTGAAAATCTAATTAAAAAAAAAAGACAATGAGGTGTGAAGGCAAGAAAAAAAAACGGAGTATCTAGAGAAATAAAAATAAAGAAAAACACCAGTGCACGGGAGCAAGTCTTTTCACAACTTCCTTTCCTTCCTTTTTGTTTCTGTTCTGTTCTGGTATTAGGCCACACGCGCTGCGATGCATTCGTTGATGAGCGCGATAGACAGCTCCACGCTGTCCACACAGAGCTCACGCACGGGCAGAATGGCCTTATTCACCGGGTCGCTGCCTGCCTTGCTCTCCTCTTTGGCATCTCGCACACGCTGGAGTTTGGTCTGCAGGCTCTTCACGTCTGCCGCCCACTGGTTCTGCGTGGCCGCGCTGGCACGGGTGTGCGCGGGCACGGCGGCGACGCTGGCTTCAAGCTGCTTCAGATCCTTCACAAGCTTCCCCGCCTGCCGCGTGGCACTCGCAATCTCGTTCGCAATGCTCTCCGTGAACGCGGCTGCCTTGGCCGCGGAGCTGCCGGACGCGACGGTGGCGCCGGCCGTGATGGAATCCGCCGTGCCGTTGACGATGGCCTTCAGTTTTTCCACCTCCTCGGCTTGCCGGTCCACGACCAAGCTCAGCCGCTCACACTCCTTCTTGTAGTTCACGACGGAGCCATCCTTGTTGGTGACTGCGTCATGAGCCAGCCCGAGCTCGTTGCGCAGCATGTTCAGCTCATCCTTCAACGCGGCGTTTTCAGTGGCGTAGAGGCTGCAGCGCTCCGAGAGGGCCTTGTAACTGCTCCTGAGCACGATTGTCTCGCCGATGAGCTTCTCATTCTCAAGGACAAGCTCCGCCACGGGCCCAGAGAGCTCCACCTCTGGAAGGGGACTCGCGCTCAGGCTGCGGTCCACGCGCGGAACACTTTTGGTTGCCACGCCTGGCGTCGCCGCGTTCTTGTTGACCGCGCGCTGTGCGAGCGGCGAACCTTCACGACCGAGATAGCTCATTGACGATATCGGTGAGTGCGTGTGGGAGAAAGAGAGAGGTAGAAATAGAGTATTGCTTGATTTTGTCGCAATCGCCAACTGTTAATTCAGTGAAATGCGCGGTTGACAACAGGTCACACACATACACGCAAAAAAAAAAAAAACAACGACAAGTTGCAGTGAAGAAAAAAGCAAAAGGGGAAGAGAAAGAGAGAAAATGTGTACAAAGAGAGGCGATGGCACTCACATTCACCAATCAAGTTGAACAGTACCAGCAAGCGGAAGTAATCACTCTAGACACAATGTCGTGATGCGATTATTGTTTTCCTCATTTCCTCGTTACTGTTTGCTTGTTTTGGTTTTGTTTACCCTTTTTCCCAGAAGGAGAAAGAGAGAGAGAGATAATACAGTCTTACCTGGCACGGGAGAATCCATTGCTCAACGATGGACGCACTGAGTGTCTGTACACAAACGAGCGTAAAAAAAGGCATGACAAGTCGAGTTCACCTCGCTTTTTTTTTTTGCCACCGCCGTTTTGTGTGTGTGCGCGTTTGTGGATGACCGGATTAGTCACGACGGAGAAAAAAAAACCAATTACACGCGTTATATCACAACGCTCTCGATTTTGTTTTCCTTTTGTTGGCTGTTCAATATTTTTTTTTGCCGTTGCAACGAGAGAGAGAGAGAGAGAGATGACAGGCGCTAAATTGGATGGAGGCAGCAAGGCGAAGAGTTCTAGGTGTATGCAGGAATCAGAATACGCGAAACGACAACAGCAAAGGAAGAAACAAAAAGGAAAGAAGAAAAAAAATGTCATCACTAGGAAGAAAAAATGCAGAAAGACAATGAATGGAACCAGAGCAAACCAACAGCATCACCAAACAAATAAGCGAACAAACAACAGGAATGTGTGAAATAACGATGGGGGGGGGGGCAGATGTGCACACAAAGATCCAGTGGAGAGGATGTGGAAAAAAGAAAGAGAAGGAACACGCACGCACACACAAGATAAAATGGGATGGGCTCTACTGCAGTGCGCGTACGTGGAGCAGCACTGTGGCGGCATCGAACAACAGAAAATATTGCAATAGAGAGAGAGTGAGTGTATGTATTTATTTATGTATGTGCGGGGTGTGCAATGATGTACCTCTTGGTGGCTCAATCAAGTGAGTGAAAACAGAGAGTGTGGAAGAGCAAGCAAAAAAAAAAAAACAAAGAAGAAGCTATGAGAAAGAAAAACACTGGGCAGCTGCGTATTGACTGTTTCCTACATAATGATCATCGATATGAAGAAAATAAAGGAAAAGAACCCACGTTTCAGAATCTACTAGCTCATGGAAGCACAATTCACACGCTGCAAATAATCAGAATCAGAAAAAAAAAGCTTGATACCACAACTCTCTTTCATTTTCTCCCTTTTTTCGTTCTCTCTTCCACTAACAGATTCTCCATTCTCTACCTAACAGAAAGAAAAAAAAAACAATGTGTGATTGTCAGGAACTAACGCCAGGCCTTCGCCTTGGCGTCACCAGCCGGCGCTCTCCACATGTCCCTCGCCTCTTGGACAGAGGAACGACGGCTGCGGGGCGTGCCGCTCGTTGCCTGCTGCGGCTGCGGCTGCTGCGGATTTTGATTTTGTTCTCCACGTGCGCTGTTCATCTGCGATGCATTCTGACTCTCTACAGGCGAATCCCTCCGCGCTTCGTCATCCACCTGGCTCGCACGACGTCCTGCGGTGATGCGGCGGTGCGGGGTGACAGGCTGATCGCTGCGTTGGACATTCGCGCTGTATCGCCGCTTCACCATCATCATCTTGAACGGATCCACTGGCACATCCTTCGTTGCCTCGATGCGGGCTTCAAGGTGCGCTTTCCTGTCCCTCTCCTGAGCCTCTCGGCGGAGTCTGGCCTGCTCCTGACGCTCCCAATTGGCTCGCATCTTGTCCACACGCGCCTTCTCCTTTGTGTGCAGCCGCTCCACAAGGCGATCGTTCGCGGCCACCTCCTTCTCCAGCTCCATCTGAACCACGTCCTCCTCCCGATAGGCCTGAATGAGTTCCGCGCGTGCCTTCGCCTCGTTTCGTCTGGCTTCACTCTCCTCCATCTTCTCCAACGCCATGCGCTCGCCCTCGGTCATGGCGGTGCTGCTCCGACGACGGTCTGCGCAGTATTGACTTGTGCCGCCCAGGCTCGCGCGGGCGGCGTTGTAGCGAGCAGACGTCAAGACAGACGCGCGACGACGGAATGCAACCGCACCCTCACTCGCCGCCACCGACTGCCTTGGGGAGCCCTGGTAGCTGTTCCCACGCACAAGGCCCGAGCTTCCACGACGCGCGTAGACATCGGGGTGGGGGGAGAGCGGAGGAACCACGTTGGCCGCCCTGGCACTCGTGGTGCCGCTGGCTGGTCGCTGCGCAGTGCGGCGGGCACTACCGAGAGGCTTACTATCTAGGCGCTCCTGGTACATGTTGAAGAGCCGCTCGTTTTCTGCGTCTGCACCCGCGTCGTCGTCGTCGTCGTCATCGCTGCTGTTCGGCTTCTTCGCGCTCTTCTTGGCAGTTGGCTGGGGCGGCTTAGATTCTTCCTTGTCTTCTTCTGCGGCTGGTGGCGCGGTGGCAGCCTCCTCATCCTCGTCTATCGGAGACTCCTCCTCGGCTTGTGCGTAGCGGTTCACGGCATCAGCTGGGGAAAGTTCACGGGCTTCTTCGGGCTCCTCGCTCGCGACCGTGTTGTCTTCCACAGTCTCAGAGGCGATGGAGGGAATCTCCTCGTTGGTGTACGCCTCGTTACTTTGGCTCATTATTATCTTTTTTTTCTTTTCTTTATTTCAATTAAAATGAAACTGAAAAAAAAAAGAGCGATTTAGCAGGGCAGCTCAAAGAATCGCAAAGTTTCAGCTATTCAGAGAAAGAGAGAGTGAGAGAGAATGCAGGATCAAAAAAAATAGGCAAGCTATTCGACTACAAGACTCGCCACATCCACAATGGAAAACACACATGAGAGAAATATATGTGGAAAAAAAGGAGTGTGCATGAGAGAGAATGAGAGAGAATGAGAAGTTTAGAAATCAATAACGGCAGTCGGATGCTCCAGCGGAATCTTCATTCTTCAGGGCAACAACCGGAGACAATACAGCAGGTCTCACTCTCCTGTTTCGCTTCCATCTTGATGCTGTATGCGTGCGTGTGTGCACCACCCACCGATGTGGCTCCAAAGAAGAACCATTATTCAGAAAAACACACGCGCACATCTGTCCGGCGCATTCTGCTTTGCGAAGAAGAAGAAGCCAAACGCCCGAGTACGCCCGTGAAGACGAACGTGAGTAGGGAGGAGAAGGACAAAAGCCGCACCAAAAACCTCCCGGTCAAAGACGGGGGGAGAGGGTGAGAGGCGGAGGACATTTTTTTCTTTTGCGCTTTTCCAGTCCATTTGTTTTTCATGTTTCAGTTTTTTGTTCTCTTGTGTCGCCTCTAGACCAAGTGGTCTGTCACGAATATTCATACTAACAACAATACTCAAGTACAACTGGGGGAAAACAAGGCAACTAAAGTGGGGCCACGCACACAGACGCGCACGAGAGACGTTTTTTTTTGTTTTCTTTTCTTTCTCAGAGGTGCTCTGCGTTTTTTTAAAAAATGCGGCGAGTGAACCCGGTGTTGTACTGCAGCGCCTGGGAAAGGAATCGGTGGAGCATGAGCGCCTCCGCAGGATCCATGTCAACGCTCCAGTTGATGGTTTCCTCATTGATATCGGTGCCATCGATGCTCTGCTGCTGCGCCGTTGTCGGCTTTGTGGAGACGCAGCTGAGAGAAAAGTGGTGCGGACCTTTTGCCGCATTGGGCACAAACGTGGCGTTCGTGAAGCGAGACTGCACCTCAACCTTGTCCATGCGGCCCTCAAGCACACCGAGGAATCGTGCAATGTACACGGGCGGCAACGTCACGGTCACCACACGCTCCGCGCGGTTTCCAGACTCGCCCGTCTCGCCCTCCGCCCCGGTCGGGGATGTATTGGCGCGGGCCTGGCGGTGGTAATCGAGCACGATGAAGCTATCGCGGTGCAGCACACGGAGGAGATGACCTTTGGTGATGTCCTCGTCGTTCCAGTGAACAATGTCGAATGCAGGCGGCATCAGCGCACGGCGACGACGGTTGTTATTGTTGTTATTGTTTTGGCGTCTGTTGAAGTTCTGCCGCTCCCCGTTGTTGTTAGTGGCGGCGGCGGCGGATGCATTTGATTGGCAGCGGGCTACACAGCCCGCTGAGAGCGCCGTCGCACCGCACAGGCGACGTGCGGATACAGTGAGAGGAAGAGCGGCACGACGAAGCATGTCGATCTTGGAACAGGAACAGGAGAGGGAGGGAGAGAGGCACACAAGCGGTTTCACTTGCGTTGGCTTTCGATTTGGATTCTTATCGCAATGATGAACGCGGAAAAGAGGAGAAAGAGGGAGAGAGAGGGGGAGGAACAAGGAGAATGATCTGTTCTGGAATATCTCCATGCATGACAGTTTTTTTTTTGTGTGTGTCTGACTGTATGCGTGTCACCAGTTAATTTCCACGCACGTGCACGAGCCGGCCACGCATAAAAGAGCTCTAAACACTTCTTTTCTGGTGGCCCCACGCCAGTACACACACGCAGCACATAGGGTGGCAAGAGATGAAATGGGACCATCGCTGCTATCAGCGTGGAGTCTGAGAGCCTGGGAGCTCGGTAGATTACACAGTCACCTTAGCGCTGTGGCAAGGATGCCCTCGCCCCATCTTGCCCCCACACGCACACATGCGCTTCTTGACGCTTTTTCTTCGTGTTGTGACTTAACATTACACCAAAAGGTTGCCAGATGCAGAGAAAGACAGAGATAAAGAGAGCAAACAACAATCGCGAACAGCGCAAAACAACACCAACGAAAACAAACAAACAAACAGAAACAGAAAATATAACAGGTCTGTGAATACGGTCAAAGGTTCAACGGATAACAGAAGAACGAGAAGTAAAACAGAGAGAGGGAGAGAGAGAGCCACAACAGCATCTAAACAAGTGCGCCACACAACGCAGAAAAGCTGCACATGTTTTCCTCCACTGCTTCGACATTTCTTTTTTCTGTGCGTGCCTTTGGCTGCGCTCTGTTTCACCACTATTATGCCCCCCAAAAAGCTGGTTTTGTGATATATATATTTTTGTGGTTCGCACCCGTCCCTCAACCGTTTAGTGCGATGCAAAACCCATCCAGTCCATCATCTTCTCCAGAATGAGAGAAATCACGGCACCGCCGACAACGCCGCCGACAAGACCCGGGTACTTGTAGCTGCGCCAACCGTAAAAGCCACCAATGGCGCCGCCCGAGATGGTCGGATTCCACTGGTCCTTCCGCCCGCGACGCTTCTCCAGCGCCACCTCGATGCCGCCAAAGAGGAACCCGAAAAACGCAAAGCTCGCACCCAGGCGACTGGCAGAGCGCACACTGTAGCGGAAGAAATCAGCCGCACCCATTGTGTACGTCGATGTCTCCGTGGCGATCATGGAGCCGAAGAGGGAAAAACCAAACCCCATCACATAGCCGCCAAAGACGTTCAGCAGCGCTGTTCCCAAGGTGCTGTCCTTGGCCAGCATCATCGCCTTCTGCATCGGCTGCGGGGGCTGCTGGGGGTCCAGAATACTTGCGAAAGACATTCTTGAGATTTTTTTTGTTTTTGATTTGTTGTGTCGGTCTACCTACTACTCACTTTCCCGCTTGTGCTGAGAAACAATGATTGACGCCAAAAAGAGATTCGCAACGAGACAGAGAAAGAGAAAGACAGGGGGATGGGGAGACGTGATGATGTAAATGCGTTGCACAACAAAGAAGAATAGCAAGATAATCACCGTGGTAGATACCCGCTTGCTACCTTTTTTTTGTAGTCGTTTTCGTTGCGCTGTGCTCTCACGGTATTAATGAGGACGTGATTATGTGAACCTGCGCAATGGGCATGAAATAGGGTAGGTGTGTGTGTGCAGCACAACACTTCACACTACACACATATATATATATATATAGAGCATCGCTTCCAGTTGAGCACTCTCTCCAACTTTCGCTCTGATTCAATTGCGAGATGGAAAGTGGACTGAACATCATTCTCATGGTGCACAAAGGTAACAGCAGCACGCATAAGTTGTTTTCCTTCTTCTTCCTTCCTTGTTGTTGTTGCTTTCAGTAGTCACACTTCTCATTTTTCTTTTTTTCTTCTTCTTCGTCAATTCTAGGCAAGACACACCAGACAATACAACTCGCACAATAAACAACACATAAGCTGCAACATCAGGCATCACACAACACGGAGAATGATATTGCGAAGGAGCAAAGCTAAAGAGGCAGAAGGGAAGGGGAAAAAAAAAAGAGTCCCAACAAACACAAACGCAAAACAACAACAACAACAAAGAAAAAAAGCAGCTGAGAAGGTCGGTCACGAGCGAGAGCACATTGGCCCCGCCACTCTTCCATCATTTCTGGCTGATGTACATGCTAGCTGTTCTCCTTCTGTTCTCGTTTTTGTTTCCTTCCGCCCTTCCCTCACCCCCCCGTTTTGTCATCGCGTGCTGTTTGTCGCGCCTTGTTGTTCAATGGCGTGTACTGCCGGCGTGCGCGTGTGCTGACACATGGACAGAGCAACCACCAATTGCTCTTTTTTTTTTTTTTACATATTGATTTCGGGCTTGCTTTCCATCACAGCCACGCGCTGTTGTGATTCCTCTCCAATCGCCTCGACGCTGTAGATCCCAACAAACTCGCTGTAGCCTGATACGATGGTGAGCCGCAACGCCGTCACGTCTCGCCCCGCTCCACTGGGGTCGATATCGAGGACTTCAGTCTGCAGACCACCGCTGCTCCCTCCGCGATCGAGAGTGCGCTCTGCCAGGATCTCGTACGTCTTGACGCCACCCATCTCTGCGCTCGTCACAGATTTCTCCACAATGATCTCCTTCGCGTCATTCAGCATGAGCGTGATCTTTGACATCTTGGCGGAGGCCGCACGTGTTGTGAGGACAACCTCCTGAGGAAAACCTCCTGTCGTCACGACAAATGTGTTCGTGCCATTGTTGTCGGTGATGTGAGAACCAGGGCACTTGTCATCGTGAAATGAAATGAAGCTGACCTCAAGGTTGACCTTCGCCATGATTACCGAACACGATTTACACAAGAAAAGGCTAAGATTTTTTTCTGTTGTGTGTGAGTCTCTCTCTTTCTCTCTGTGTAGAAGGAGATGCTGTAGCTGACGAGCAGGTTAGACCGGAATGGCAAGATACGTACCTCGTGAACGCCCGTGGATAGGAACTGTTTGGGCAACAACAACAACGAGAACAACACTATCAATGTGAGTGTACGAGCTTTGGTGCAAGAAAAAAAAACAAAAAAAATGAGTGAAAGAGGAACAGAAAAAGAGAATTAAGGAGGATATATATATCTATTTATAGCAGTGATAGTGAGTAAACAGACTGTGCCTTTGGAGCCGTCAACATCGCGTTCATCGCCTCCAATGTCGCAACACCTGTTTCATAGTCGTGCTATGCGGCTTCAACAGAAAGTAGGCTTCGCTTTTCACCGAATAATCAAGAAAGGTGTAGAAGACGAAAAACCGTTGTGAGGGCTCATGACACACACACACACACACACAAACATGAAAACAGAGAGGAGCGAGAAAACAGAATGTCTTTGATTGTACCTCCTTCCATCAATAGAGAGTCTTGCGACGCACCCGTGGCTCCATATTTGTTTTTTCTGGTTTTACTCTTTTGAAGATGTCTTATTTACTCGTGTTTGCGTGATTGCGAATTCGGAAGAGAAGATACGAGAGACACACACACACGCAAGTTGTTAATCGGATGCATTAGAACGTTCGTTTCCATAAAAAACAAACAAAGAAACAAATCACACACACACACACACACACACA
>JASANS010002240.1:0-37400 GCA_030849605.1 Wallacemonas sp. 195SL | reverse complement strand
TTTTTTTTCGTTCTGTTTTGTTTTTGTTTTGTTTCAACGTAGTTGACATCCCTGTAGGCAAGGCAGGCTCGTTGGTATTACTGGTGTTGTTGTTGTTTTTTTGGTACTTATCATTGTTTGTTTGATTCTTATTAGTTAGTTATTTTTTTTTTCTGGTACCACTCTACGCAGTCGGGTATGCGTCCTCGAGACCTGGGAAGGGAAACTGGCGAGCAAAATCTTGCACCTCCTTGCCGAGTGCCTCTACAGCCGCGTTGCCCTGGCACGCCTTGACAAAGTCCGTCAGCTTGTTAGATGCTGCGTTCTTCTGAATGTCCTTGGCAACACCCACAGCGTGCACCAAGAACTTGGAGACCTCCACGAAGTCCTTCTCCACAAAGCCGCGGCTGGTGAGCGCGGCGGAGCCGAGACGAATGCCGTGCGGGGTCATGGCGCTCTTGTCGCCAACGATGGTGTTCTTGTTGGTTGTGATGTGCGCTTGAACGAGCAGCTTCTCCATCTTTGACCCGGTCAAGCCGTGTTGACGCAAGTTCCACAGCAGAAGGTGGTTATCCGTTCCGCCGCTCACGAGCTTCTCGCCGTCTTCGGTCATGGTGGTGGCGAGCTGTTTCGCGTTTGCCTTGACCTGCTTCGCGTACGTCTTCCACTCGGGGGAGCCAACCTCCTTCAGCTGCGTCGCCACGGCGGCGATCTGGTGCATGTGCGGACCGCCCTGCAGGGCCGGGAAGACAGCGTTGTTAATGGCCTCCTCCACGTTGATCTCGCGCTGCTCCTTGCCCGTGCCCTGTGTCACGCGCTTGCGGAAGAAAATGATTCCGGAGCGGGGCCCACGGAGGGTCTTGTGGGTGGTAGAGGTGACGACGTCGGCGTACTCAAATGGGTCGTTGTGCTCCTGCGCAGCAACCAGGCCAGAAAAGTGAGCCATGTCCACCATCAGGTACGCTCCGACCGAGTCGCAGATCTCACGGTAGCGCTTGTAATCCCAATCACGCGGGTACGCCGAGCCGCCGGCAATGATGAGACGGGGCTTGTAGATCATCGCCGTCTTGGCCAGCCCGTCGTAGTCCACAAGGCCCTCGTCGTTGAGGGAGTAGGGGAAGCTTTCAAAGTAGAGAGAGCTGGCGGAGATGCGCTTGGTCGGGGTGTAGAAGCCGTGCGTGAGGTGACCTCCAGCGGGCAGGTCAAGACCCATCAGCCGATCGTGCGGCTTCAGAAGTCCTGTGTACACCTCGAAGTTGGCGGGAGAGCCGCTGTAGGGCTGCACGTTCACGCCCCAGACGGCAGGGTCCAGGCGGAATGCCTTCAAGGCGCGATCACGGCACAAGTTCTCCACCTGGTCCACAATCTCCGTCCCGCCGTAGTAGCGGCTTCCGGGGAGACCCTCCGCGTACTTGTTCGTAAAGACAGAGCCGAGGCACTCCAGCACAGCGCGAGATGTGAAGTTCTCAGACGCGATCAGCTCCAGGCCCGCCACCTGGCGCTCAAGTTCCTTCTGCATGAGCGCGTACATGTCAGGATCGTGCTCCTTGAGGGACGTGTTGCCTGGCAGGGAGGGCAGCCTCGCTGCCAGACAGAGCCGAGTCGCACAGCGGAGCATGGCAACAAATAGACCCGAAGTGAGAAGAAGAAAGTGAGAGGACGAAGAGGAGAGAGAAACGATAGAAAGAAGAGAATAGAGAACTGATTGTGTTTTGAGAACAAAAAACTGGATCGAAACAAAAAAATCAAAAAACAGAAAACAAAGAGGCAAGAACGGTGGACCAACACGGTGCGATGGAAAAGAGAGAGAGAGAGAGAGAGAAAGACACACAGCTCAAGGTGAAGCGAACGATACCTGTGGTATGCGTGTTAGTGTGAAAATGGAAAGGGTGTAGAGAGAAAGGAAGAGGAAGCTGATGTTGCTGATCATCTGTGAGGTAAGCAGGATTGCGACGAAAGGGCAAAAAAGGGGGGAGAGGAGCAACAGAAGAGATGAGCCGTACGCTGGAGCCGTGACGCGGCATCGTGAAGACATGTGCTCAAGCGCGAATTTACAGGTCCACACCCAGTACGCATGAAGACACTCTCACTATGGCAACTACTTTTGTTGTAGTTGTTGTTGTAGCTGTTGTTCTTGTTGTACCCACGTGTACTTGGGTATTTGCTCTCCTCGCCACCCCACCCCCAAAAAAAAATGGTTGTTGTTGTTCTTTGCCACAGCAAGGCACCACAACGGTTCCGTTTATGGGGTGTGGGAAGCGGCTCCCATGAACGTCACGCCGTTTCAACCTGATTCACTTCGGCCGTGTTGATGTGCCAAATTATGTTGGATGCGTTCTTCTTTTATTTTTTTGTGTATTTTTTGTTTTGTGTTTTGTTTGTTTTCTTGAAATCACTGCTGTTGTTCAGCCAGCCGTCACCAGCACCAACAACACAAAACACATAAGCCTATTCAAGAAACCAAACTCACAAATAACGAGAACAGCGGAGCGGTCAAGGTGCCACTGACATTTTTCCCACTTTCTCCACCTCTCATCGCAACGTCACCGCCTCATCAACACCTCATTCGGCCAAGAACGCCTTGACGTTGAGGGTCTTGATGGGCAGGTCTTGAGCAGAGCGCAGCGTGCCCTGGGCGTGCATGGACTTGACACGATTCACAAGCACCTTGCGATTTGACCAGAACGTGTCCTGTGACTTCTTAAAATGCATGAAGCGTGCCTCTTCCTCGGCCTCCTTGACCTTCTTCGACATGCCGACAAGCGAGCGGTTCACGTTGATCCACCGTGAGCGGTAGTCACGCACGGCTTTGCTTTCCTCAAAGTCCACGTAGAGGAACGGCTCGTCGTAGTTGGAGCGGGGCTGCTGCCGCTCACCAAAGGGCCAGTCGATGCCGGCGAGCAGACATTGGTACTTCACCGAGTGCAATGTCCAGTAATTCGCATACCAGCGGCCGACGATGCCTTCAGACTGGGCGCGAATGCGCTGCGGAGGTCGGGGCACGTTCGCCACATCGAAACCAGCCGGCACCATCGCCAGCGCCGCCTTGAGCGCGTCTGGTGAGTACCGCTGCCGCATAACAGGACGGCCCTGTGACTTGGTGTAGGCACCCCAACGCGTCTTCTCCACCCACGACTTTTCTCGGTACGTCGCACGGTGCGGGCTGCGCTTCTGGTTCCACCATGCCATGTTCTGAATATTGAGCATCGACGGTGTGTACTTGATGGGAGTTGTTTCTGGCGCGATGCCCACGCCAGGGGTGGACGCCAGCACACGGCACGACGTGCGTAACGCCATGATTGAGTATCACTAGAAAAGGGAACAAAAATGATCCACAAAGCTAAAAAAAAAAAAAAGAAGTGAACACGAGGCACACAGAGAGAAGAAGCGGCACACTCACACACACACGACGCGAAACAAAAGGAAACGCAAGGTGCAGCAAGCTACGCTTCACCTCCTCGAGATATCCCTGCACACGTGGTAAAAGAAGAAGGGAATAGGGGAAAAGAGGTTGGTTCAGAGTGCCGTGAGAGAGTAGTTGTGAAGGGGAAATGACAGAAATGGGGAGGGGGGGTTGAGAAGAATGAGGGCAGGGAATGAAGATGGCAAAGGGGGGAGAAAGTGACTCATGAATCACGAAGCACAGCTCCACGTTCAGTAACGCAAGACGGAGTGAAGGCATGGGGGAAAGAGTCGAACTTGCCCGTATTGTTCTGTGTGGCCTCCTGTGCGTGATACGCAGGAGAAAAAAAAAGGACGGCGCGATCAAGATATCTGTCATACACGCTTTCTCGGCACGTTGTGAGCCGCCACCACCGCCACAATTGCAGAGGAGACAAAATGTGCGTAACACCGCCTCGATGGTGTACAGTCGCGAAAAGTCTGCTAGGTCCTCGCAAGCTCTTTGGTGCGTGCACACACGTCCACGCGTCTCCCGTTTCTCACTCGGCACTCGCGTCGAATCGATTGTGCAGTACTGTTGGTGTGTTGTTGTTGTTTTTTGGAAGACGGCAACGGTGAGCATCTAAGTGATGCCAACAACGAAGAAGATGGTGAAACAGGCAGAGAGAATGAATATCTCATCGCATCAGCAAAAAACAAAGAAGAAGAAGAAAAAAAGCAAACATAAGTGTTTGAATGTGCTAAATAACGCAAATAAAAAAAAACGAGAAGGGAATGAAGATAGAAGCACAGAGAGAGATGTGCACGACCCTCTTTTTCTTTTTTTTTGGTGGTGTTGTTCTTTTTTTTCGGCTCTGCATCGGTGAACACGCATGCATAGGTGTGTGCATGTATCTTTCTAGTACCGCTCGTGCTTCGAATGCCTGTCAACATCCTTGTTTTTGCTACACAATCGGTGCCTTCTTCTTGGGTGCGGCCGGCGCTGCCTTGGTAGCGACAGCAGCTGCAGCCTTAGTCGCCGCCTCCGCGGCTTTGGCAATCGCCTCTGGCCGCCACAGGGAGAATCTAAAGTTGCTCTTCTGCCCCTCCGGCGTGTGCGCGCTAAAGCCGTCGTACGGGATGTGCTCGTCGCCTTTCCACTTGAAGTCGGCATCTCCGATGCGGTGATTCATGGGTGGGTCGGGGCTCCAGTGGAACTTGTGTGAGAAGAGATGATGTCGGTGGTATTTGGCATCCATCAGTGATGGTTTCCTCACCTCATCCAGCAAGACGTAGCGCACGCCCCACTCCTCCACCATGTCAATAGCCTCCTGCTTGTTAATGTTGGAGAAATGCCGGCGCAGCTGAGGATCGTTTTGAGGGTTGGTGCTGATGAGGGACAGATCCCAGCTCATTCGTGTGAAGTTGCCGAGCTGGTCGTACTGTGCGCCACCGAGTTTGATGCTGCGGATGTTGTAGCGCAAGCGACTATCGCCAGGGTGGCAGTACTGCGTACGGTGGTGATGCTTTTCGACGATGAAGCGGGACCCCTTCTTGCCGCCCTGAGCAATGTACACGTGGAGACGATCGTTGTAGTGCTGGTAGAAGGAGCCCAGGTAGCGAATACGCTTCCGCCGCTCACGGCACAGCACCTCGATGAGCTCTAGTTTGTCTGGAGTGACGCGCGACAAAACGCGCGGCACCGCGGGCATCTGGAAGGTCGTCATGGTGGCAAAAAAAAAAAAAGAAGGGGAAAGGAGAGAAAATATCTCACAGACCGAACGACGACGGACTAGAAAAAAAAAGGAGAGGAAGGAGAACTCGCTAAATATAACTACAGATTGTTATCGTTCTGATGTGTTGAAGAAAACTAGGCTAGAATTTGGTTTTGGACAAGGCACTACACGGGGGAAAAAAGGGGGGATTGGGAAGAGAGAGAGAGAGGCACACGCAATCAAGAAAATAGTAAGATTATGTGAGGTTCTCTTTGTTCTTCAACGGCTAGAGCTACAACGACTTTTTGGAGACGCGTGAATACTACTAATATTGGCGAGGTGCAGAAGAAGACTGCTGCTGCAAAGCAGTGGTATTGAGACAAGCTGTTGTCGGAGTAGATAGTTAGAGGTGTACCGCGAAAGGCACAGGTATGCCAGCACAGAAACCAAAGAAAGAGGAGAAAGAAGGAAAGAAAAAGTATGATAGTGGATTGATGAGATGGAAGAAAAAAAAAGTGTGCAAAGAAAACGAACGAGGAGGAGGAGGCAGAGCGAGTTCATCCAAATACTCTCTCTCTCCTGCAGCACGCATCAGCCTCACACGTCCCGCAAACAACAGGCCAAATACCCGCATGACGCCGTCTTTGTGTGTGTGTGTGTGTGAAGAAGCAAACATAGATGACGCGCGTGCTTTGCTTCCATGATGACCAAAAGGCCTTTAAAAAACAAGTTAGACGTGAATGCAGTGTGTGTTCACCAGGTATGTATAATCGTGAGGTATTTCGCTCGTGTGAGACGTGGTTTACAAGAAGATAAAAGTTCAAAAAAAAAAAGGGGGTGGTGGGGTAAGCCACGCAGAGAGAGTGACAGCTGAGCGGCACAAAAAGAAAATGCACCCAGCAAGTGAAAGTGCGAGCAAGGGAGACACCAACAGAAGACGAAGGAGCGAAGAGAAAAGTGGCAAAGCATTCGGCACCTCGCCCTTTTTCGTGTCGCTTTTCTTCTTTTTTTTTTTTTCTTCTCTCTCTCACTCTCTTCTTTTTTTTTTTTTTTGATGTCAGTGCTACTCACATCTTCGTCTTCTCATCTCGCTCTCGCACACACACACAGCTTTAACGGCGGTAATTGCTGTTGGAGAAGCGGAAGAACAGTTGAAAGCGACCCGTGCTATCAAATGACACGTTCACGCCGCCGCGTCGCGTATCCCACTGCTGCTTCACAATGCGATAGGCCACATCCGCGTAGGGCGGGCCTGGGCTAAAGACGAGGATGCAGTGATCATCCGCGGGGCCGCGCGGGGTGTCCTCGATGCGAAAGATTGTCCGCATATCTCGCTTCGTATCGGCGAGGAGCGGGAAGAGAAGTGTGAACTTGTACCACATCACCGTGCGTGGTGGCGGGTTCGTGTGGCTGTCGTAGTGCGTGCGGTTGTACTGCGTCCAGCGGTAGCCTGTGCCCATGCGACAGAACCTCTCCGGTTTGATCAGCTCCTTCTGTGCGGGGGCATCCTTTGGAGGACCACGACCACGCCCGTGCTGTGGCGGCACCTGCTGCTCTTCGGGCTGTGGGCGGTTCTCTTCGTTGGTGCTGGTGCTTGGCGTTGTGGTGGCGCCACCGAGGCCACCGGTCTTGTGCTTGTAGTAGTCCACCACCTCATCCTTGAACAGCTCCTCGTCGTCTCCGAGCTCAGCCTCCTCCGGTGCGACTTTCTGCATGAGCTTCAGGTAGTACTGATCATCGGGTACGTAGTCGAGCGGGAGGCCGCTTGCCGCTGCATTCACGTCGCCGCCATCGCCAGCCGCCGCCGCCGCTCCCAGTGTTCCGTAGTACGCGAGGTACTGCTGCCGCAACGTCTCCTGCTGCTGACGCACATTCTCCTGCAGCGTCGTCAGCGGCGGCGCAGCCACGAGGCCGGCTGTGCGGCTGAAGCCAGTCAAATGATCGCGCGCCACCATGACGCTTAAGCGAGCGTGCACCATGGTGAAGAAGGTCGGGTTCACGCCGCGCAGTACGTGACGCACCGCATCTGTCAGTATCAGCGAAGAAGAAGAAGATGCAGCTGCGGGCGTGGCGGTAGAGGGCGAGGGTGGGTTCTGCGCCTGCCCCGTGAGCGGCGGTGGAGCTGGGCATTCAGATAGCGCGAGAACATCCGCCAAGACAGTTGTGGCGACGTTGCGATGGTGATGGGCCAGCTCCGCATGGCGATCACGCTGGGCGTGGGAGGTGGCCTGGGTGACGCCAGTCGAGGTGTTTTCGTTCTGCTCGTCGTCTGAGTCCTCTCGACCGTGGTAGATCTGCTCAGCCACATCCAAGCCATCAGCGTCATACCAATCGAGCTTCTCCTGCTTCACGAGAGACGACGGCTCGGATTTGGGCAGTGACGTTGGCACTGACAAGGATGCGTTGGTCTTCTCGGTGAGGGCAAGAGTTGAGGCCGACATCGTTGACGACGCGTTGGCACCCTGTGCGCCAGACCCCTCACCCGTAGACGCCGCCACACGCTTCCGTGTGTCGCTGAGCGACCCCAGCAGCTGCATCAGCTCCCGTTCATAGCGTGCTCTCAGCGGGAAGGCGTGTAGATTGGCGGTGGAGAACGACCAGGCGTGCAAAAAGCCACGAATACGCAGCCAAAACTCAAGCGATTCGTAGAGCCACCCAGCCACGTCAACGCCAGACACAGCGACCTCCCCATGTCCATCACGACGACGTCCAACGCCACCGGCACGGGTTGCTATCTCGTCATCCTCGCCTTCGCGCGGCACGTGCTCCTCCTCCTCCTTCTTGGGCCAGCCATCGGGCCCCTCCCCGGCGTGGCGCTTGCGATCGGCACCGTAGTCGTACGGCGCCCAGTCTTCCTCCTCGCCATCGTCGTCGGGCTGGGCAAGGTCACCAAGTCCGGCAAGCCACGCCCCGAGTGCTTCGCGCGCCTCCACGAACTCCTCCATCTCCTTCAAGCAGTCCTGGACCTCCTCAGAGGAACGCTCCAGCACCAACGACTCGCACAGCATCGGCAGCGACTGGACGCGCTGAAAGAGCGAGGGCACGAGCACGCGCTCCACCGCGCCTGTCACCACCTCCTGTGCCAGTCGCACGTAATGCTTCGCTGGGAGGCGACTGCAGTCAAGGTAGTACAAACAGAACTGAATGACAAAGATGTCAATGGGCTTCCGCATCGAGGCCGCGGTCAGCGTAGTGTCGCCACCTTGACTCAACAGAGACGGCACCGGCGGTGGCGGGCCACCCATCATCGCCGTGCTGTGCTGCGCGGCGGATTGATTTCGTGTGAACTGCAGGCGAAGTCGCTCCATCGCACGTGACGCGCTTTGCCGGATAAGCGCTGCCACCGGCTCTATCGTCTCGTGAGCACCGACATCTTCGTGCACTTGCATCTGAGAACAACGAAACAAAAAAAAAGACCAAAACCCGAAAATCTGGCTGTCCAGAAAGTGTAATAATGATCGCGGTGAGTCGTAAAAAAAAAACGTGAGAGAAGAGGAGAGAGAAAGAGAGAGGGAATAAAATGACTGGTGAATGTGTGTGGTTTGATTCTGTTGCAGCAGAAGCCGCTATTTGGTGATGGAGAGGTGAGTGCCAGAACAGTCAGTACTGTACCAAAAAGAGTGTTTAGGAGCGGCGTGTCTGTCACGCACTCCGTGAACACAGAGGGAATCGCTGACTTCTCAACAGCGGCTCATCGCATCCCAAGGGAGAAAGAAAGAGAGCAGCAGCAGCCATAGCAACACAACGCGTTTATGTGAAGAGTGCGAAAGAGGCTGCTCACTCTGTGGATGTCGTAATCTCTGCTTGTGATGATTCCTCGCGGCTCTTGTTTGTCTTTTTCTTTTCTTGTGCACTTTTTTGTTTGTTTGTTTGTTTTTGTTATTCTTTTGCGGAATGACCACGGTGTGCTTGCCATGGCGCATTGGGTGGTTCGGGACTGCAGGTATGTGCGTTTGTGTGAGCTAGTGTGCTGCCAGCCACTATTCGTACAGTCAAATGCTCTCTGAGGTACACCTAAAATACATATTGGAATTGTGCATGTTGTGCCTGTGAAGCGATGCGAGAAAAAAAAAGTCACACTCCCCCCTCGCACTCCCACACACACACACAAAGCAGCACACACTGCACGGGAATCGGAACAACAACAAAAAAAAAACAGCACAAAAAAAGCGGAGAACAGAACAAAACAAACGCACAGAGACGGGCAAAGCCTTGGTGTGACTGTGGTTGTACAGAATAAGCGAGAAAATCTACGCAGGCCAGTGCGGCCGAACACACACACACACACACACACACACGCAGGTAACGCAGCAGCAGATCGAGTGAAGAACGAGAGAGAAAAAGAGAAGTGGGACCCTATGTTGGTTAGATATCATCCCACGGCATCTTCAATTCCTCTGTGTCCGGCACGGCTTCAAGGGGCTCATCCATGGGCACGGCGGCTCCATGCGCACCGAGTGGCGCACCAGGTATGAACATGCCCTCCTCCTCCTCGACCGCCGCCGCCGCCTCTGCCTTCACGGGCGTCGAGGCAGCACCGGTACCGAAGAGATCGTCCATGTCAGGTGCGCCAGCTGCGGGTTGGTGCGCGTGGGTGGCGGGTGCGCTCTGCTCGGTGAAGAGCCACCGAGTGATGTTCTCATCCACGGGGGCATCCTGCTCTGTCTGCGGCACGCGCACATCTGCCTCGATTGAGTGCGAAGACACGGATGGCTGCGGCGCACTTGGACCTGCTGCGGCTGCGGCTGGCGACGCCGTCTGAGCCGGGAGCGGGAGCGTGGTCTGTAATGTGAGCTCCTGTTCACCGTGCTGGGCCGAGGAAGGGCTCCACGCGGTGGCGGCGGGCGCAGCTGTGGCATCGTCCTGCTCCCCCCTCGGTGGTGTCGCGCTCAATTGTGGGGCCTGTGTGTGTGCCAAAGGTGAGGGCTGCTGCGGACGTGGTGGAGAATGGCGTGTGGGGGTCGCGGCTGCCGGTGCTTTCCCTTGAGGAGATCGCGTGGAAGCCTGTGAGGAGGTCACAGAGCTCGCCGAAGGTGTGCGGAGAGCCGCCAATGGCAGCACCCCGGTCGGCCGTGTGTGTGCCGCTGTCGGAGATGTGCTGCCGTGTGGCTTGCGCTCGTGACGGGCAGGCGTCGGGGCACGCCCGCTTGAGGCAGTTCTCTTCGCCTCCCTCTTGCGTGTTGCCGCGTCGTTCTGCTGCTGCTTCTTCTTTTTGTGGTCTAAATTTGCCCGCACCCAATCTGCTCGTCGTGCCTCGCGTGCGTCACGCTCCGCCGTTGCTTCCAGTCGGGCAGTCGCCTTAGCGTGGTATGTCTCCAGCTCACGCAGCAGATTCGCTTTGCCTTCCAAATCTTCGTCCTCGTCTTGGGTCGCACCAGCTCCGCTGACGACACCGCCGTACTGTGCGAGATAACGGCGCGTCTCGGATTGGTACGCGAGGCAGGCCAGCACACGATGGGCCTGGACGAGAGGTTGCCGCACAAGCAGAGATGACATGAGCTGGAAGATCTGCCTCTCCTCGTTGGAGAGAGTGGCAAGGACTTGCTCAATCTGTTGTTCACGCTGCTGCGCGTCGTCATACACGGTGTGGACAGGCGGGGAGGAGGGTGAGTCCGACATCACCTCGTCATCGCCCTTCGGACGCCGAGGAGGGCGGCCAGCCGGTTCGCGAAGTGAGGCAGAACGGTTTTGTGCGGCGTGGCCACGGCCTTGACTTGGTTGGCGAGCGCCGCCTGCTGCCCCTCGAGCGAGGTAGCGTGGGCGTGCAGCTCCGGTGTGCGGTCTTTGTGCGGGCATGAGACACGCAGAAGGAAGAGGTTCAACCGATCTAAGAGACAAAGGGGTGAAAAAAAAAAGAGGAGAGACTGAAAAGAAGGTGTGAGAAAGAGAGGAGAACGTATGTGCGGGAATGCTGAAGTATGCTTGTTAGCACGCACGCATCCAGAAGAGCAACGTCCTGATAAACAGAATCGTAAGATGAAGGCGGTGTATACAGATATACTCAAAGGAACTTGTTATCAAAAGAAAAGTCAATGAGTTCTTTTTTTTTTTTCTATTCCCTGACTCCTTGCGTGTGTCTGCACACACAACAAAGAGCAGAAGGTTCTCTCAGGCAACAATGCGGAGAGACTCGCGTCTTTCTTTCACAATAACAACAGGGGGAAGACGGAAGACAAAGTGGGATTGCATTGTCCTCATGCATGGTCATCCGGCCCCATCAACTCTCTGCCGTCAACTGGGCTACGAGCTCCGTAGCTCTTAGAGAAAACAAAGAGACTGGGTCACGTAACATCTGTTTGTTTGTTTTTTGTTTGTTTGAAAAGGGTTCATTAATTACCGTAAGCTAAACTTAACGAAGTAGAACACAACGACGAGAACAACGTACAAAAAATGGGGTGGAAAAAAAGGGAGGAGGAAAGAGAGCACTCACACTCCCTTCCATCATGTGCTACAGAGTGCTGGTATGGCATGCGGAGGCGTCAACCTGAGCAGTACCATTCACACGCATTCCACTCTCTGCACACAAACACACACGCGCGGACCAGCCTCTTTGCCGCTTCTTTTTGTTTGTTTGTTTTTGGTTGGTTCTTCACAGGGTTTCTCTTTCTTCTTTTTGTTACTCATAATTTTTTTTTTGGTTAAACAAAACAACAACAACGACGACAGCGACAACGACAACGAAATAAAGACGCGTGCGACAAGTCTTCGACCACGATGGAACGAACAAGGCAAAAAAAAAAAAAAAAGAAGAGAACAAGAGAGAGATAGAGAGTGTAAGAAAAGGAAAAAGAAAACGAGCGAGACACAATTCTGTTCCGAAAAGAACGATTAGAAGAAGAAGAAGCGAGTGGTGCGTGTGGGGGATAGTGTTAATACACACACGCACCACTCACATATTCTCCGCACTTTCCTTCGTCACTCTTTTGCAGCTCACGTTTCCGAGTCCTCCTCGTCTCTTATGCATACTTCTCTCTGACCGACGTCCTTTCGTTCTCACAGCTCTCCGCGCAAGGGTCATTACCACCTCTGCGAGACCGAGTGCAGCTTGTCGAACACCTTCGCCTCGACAGAGCGCGCATTGCTTTCTACGTTGAGCTGCTCATTCACAGAGTCCACCTTCACGCGTTGCTTGGAGTCGCTGACCAGATTGACCAGCCACACCTCTGCCTCCGCAACTGTCATGTCCATCTGCTTGGCGATGTGAGGAATGCTGACGACCGCGTGCAGGTTGACGTAGCGCAGGAAGATCATCTCCTTGGCACTACGAATAATGTCCTCTTCCAAGTCCATGAGGAAGTAGTCTGAGCGGATCACATCACGCACCTCAGGCAGGAGAGCGATGGCCTCGTTCAGGCTGGGCTTGTGAATGAGCGTCACGAGCTTCGTCAGTGCATCCGAGTACTCATACACCTCCTCAGCCATCTGGGCGGTGCTACGGAAGTTGGCAGTGCGGTTGCGATTGAGCAGAGACGCCGCGCAAATGTAGCGGAGGTAGTGTGGGCACACCGTCTCCACGACGCGTTGGTAAATATCGTTTGTGCGGTCAAAGACGTAGTAGAGCACATTCACCGGGTACTGAGCACCGCCCTTGAAGAAGGGAAAGAGAACCCAGTGCAGCAGCCACGCACGCGCACGCACGGTGGTGTCCGCCTGGGTGAAGCGAAAGCCTTCCTGTCCATCGCTATTCTGGCTGCGACGGATCTGCTCGGCGACGCTTGTGGCGGACTGCCAGTTTGTGGCCAGCGTGTCGCAAATGAGCTTGCCCCATTGGATCGGCTCCGTCGGCAGGTCATAGCCAATCACGGACTGGCAGAGCTGAAGCAGCTCCGTGGCATCGCCGTAGCTGCACTTGTCGTAGTACAAGTAGGCCAGGTCCATCACTGCCTTCATCACGGCACGGGTGATGCCCTTGGTCTCTAGGTGGTCAGGGGAGAGCTCGCCAGCCGCACGCATCTGCTCGACCTCGCTCGCGGAGAGCGAGAAGCGGTAGGTGTAGATGTCATCGCCTTCGACCCTCTCGAAGAACATGTTGAGGGCGGGCTGGGCAATGTCTGTGGCGGCCTGGATCTTATTCTCATGCGCAGGCTTCACATTGAAGTCGGGGAGCAGTGCGGTCGTCGCCATCACCTTCTCGAACGCTTCCTCCAGTGAGGGGTCCGATTCACGGTAGTAGCTCAGCAGACCCAGGGCATGGTGCTTGTCAAGGAAAGGCAGGATCTGCAGAAGAATATCGTTGGAGGCGCTCATTTGTTGTAGTTTATTTTTTTACGTTTTTTTTTCTTTTCATCATTGCGGTTGTTGGTAATGTTGTTGTGATTATTGGCAAGAGTGCGTAGAAGAGTGGGAGGAGAAAGAGAGCCATGGTTAACGAGAATGAGAAAGAAAAAGAGAGTAGGAAAGTGAGAGGCCCCAAGGCGAGGACTGGGGGGGGTAACAACACCAACAAAGCACGGAATAGAGTGAGTGCAGGCTTTGAAACAGGGGGTGCTCGTCAACCAACAAAAGCATTGTTAGAGTATGGGGCTGTGACAATCACTGAGTATCGACTCAGGCACGCAGTCCCACAGACCGCTCCGCGTGTACACCTGAACTACAGATACCATTAGTTTTGTTGATGTATGTTTTTTTTTCTTTTTGTATTTCGAATGGTCACAATCAGCTCGCACAATGTGCACTGTGTCAACGCGAAACAAACACTAAACAAACGGAAAAGAAGCTAGTGAGAAATACAAAGCATGATATGTGTGTGTGTGTCTATGTGACTATAAAGCAGTGTTGAATGAGCGAGACCATTTCGCATCTCTTTTGTTTTTTTTTCTTTATCAAGAATGTGATGCTTGCGTTTGGTACACAGCACACGTTCGCAGAAAAAAATGGGGGAGTTCTATGGAAGAGTCTGAACTCTCTATAAAGCCAACCACGGCACAGAAGAAAAAAGAGCCAACACAGAAAAAGAAAAGAAGCAGACGCAGGAGGCCACGGCAGCAGACTCTCCCCTCACGAGGGCTGAGAGCATGTACCAGCAACGGAGAAAAGTAATCTTTACAAATAAACTAAAAAGCTTCCTCGTGTACAACAAGTTGTCTCCTCCCTTCTGTGGTGGGACTCGTTTCTTTTCTGGCGTGTTTTTTTTTCGTCTGTTTGTTTTGCCCTTCGCGGCGGTTGTCGTGTCTACAAGGCACGGAGTCTGTGATACAGGGATTGGCTATAGGCGTTGTCTTGATGAATATCCTCCATCGTTTCGCACCAGCGTAGCTGATCGGTCTGGCGGGCCTGAGTGGCGCGTAAGGAGCGGACCTGGTCGACTTTCTCATCAATGACTCGCATGAGCCTTCGCATCTGGCGACTCGCCTCCACTGAATCGCCATGCGGGTCACGCAGCTGCGCCTGATACCACTCGTACTGCTGGCGCAGTTCACGCACGTCATCGAGAAGAGCCCGCACCAAGGCGTTGACGCGTTTACCGTAGTAGGGTCCAGGCGAGGCGGGCAGGCGTGGACGATGGTGATCGCAGGCCCCCATATCATGCGGAGTTGTGTCAGTCTCAATAGGACTTCTCTGCACACGTGAGGGCGGTGATGAGCGTGGGAAAGACGACGAGGTGGCGTGCACCGCGCAGCTTGGGGGCGCTTCGAAAGGTCGCTCAGGGCTGCGACAGGTGGGAACCAGACGCGGTCGCTGTGCTTCAGCGTAGCGCTCGTGCGTGTGCCGGTCATTCTCCAGCAGCTCTGCCTCCTCGGCGGCGAGCTGCGCGTCGGTGATGGCACGTAAACGACGAGCGAAGGGCGAGGCGCAGCGGCGGTGGTCGCCACCTCCGTCATCCACACACTCGGAGCCGACGAGAGAAGGGTGCCCAAAGGAAAGCGCATCGCCTCTCCCACCACAGCCATGGCGCGCCTCGTAGGCGCGGGGTCGCAGGTAGTTCTGTCTCCGTACGGTCGAGAGAAGCGAGAGGACGTGATGCGATGACGGGGAGGCCGCACGTCGCTGAGGTGAGTTGTCAACGAGACCAGATGGAAGAAAGATACGCTCAGGCCCGCTCGCCACACGTGCCTCTCCGCATCGTTGTCTAAGAGGAGAGGCCATGGTGACTGTGGCACATCGGCTCACGCGTGATGTCGGCCTCGCATGCGCTTTCAGCACGAGGTCCTTGATTTGCTGCAGCTCATCGTGAAGGGCAACCTGCAGACGCAGCGCACGCTCGAGGGCGTACTCCTCCTCCTCCTGAGCCGCGAGGGCATGCCGGCTGTGCTGGGAGACCTGCTCGTACTCCTCCTTCAGCGACGTCATCACGTCCTGAAGGCGCGACATGTGTTCTGTGTGTTCTGCGCGAGCAGACTCCAGGCCATCACGCACGGCAGCTTCCTGCTCACGACGGAGCTGCTCAATCTTGGCGAGGATGCCCTGGCTATCCGTTAGAGCCTGCTGGAGGGCTTCACGCAGTTCAAGCTGCCGTTGTAAGCGGCCCTCACGCTCACTCGCCATGAGGCCTTCGAGGTCATTTCTATGTGTTTGGAAAGTGGCGTCCGCGCGACGATAGAGGCTGCGGTAATGCTCACTGTCCTCCTTGGCGGCGCGGAGACGAAGCTTCACGTCACGGAGAGCCTCAGCGGCATCAACGTCACTCGCGTACGAGCGATCACCAGATCGGGGAGCCGGCATGTCTGAATGTGAGGTCGTCGTGGTGGTGGTGCTCGTGTCAGAGCGGTACTCAGGCGCACGTCGTGGACCGCGATGTAAAAACAACGACGACGGACTCTGAGGCGTCTGCGGCATCCCTTGGCGACAGGACTGTGCAACCAGCAATATGGGGAGAGGCGCAATGTGAGCAAGAGAAGAACAACAAAAAAAAAGTTGAAGATGTGGAGAGTGCGTGTGTGTACATGGTAAGCGATGCCTGTGCAGCTGGGTCACACGATGCATACAATTATGCCATGGTGTCGTATGCCGGGAGCGGATCAGAGCAAAACAGAATCGCATGTCTGCGATGCCGCATGCGTTGAGAGAACAGCAGCGCGACGAAAACGAGGATAGCGAATAAATCTAGCAGGAAGCACGTCATTCCATTCGTTGTGCCTCTTTGGTCTTTCGGTGCGCCTCGTGGTGTATGTGTCTGTGTATGCGTATGTGTATGTGTGTGCTGATTGTGGAGGTCAGCACGAGCAATGCAAGGTGGTGTGTGAATTCTTGCGAGCTCATTTCGGGCCCTGGCAGTCTGTCCTTGCGCTGATCGCTTCTCTGTGTAGCTTTGTTTGATGCTCTTTTTTTCGTTCGTTTTGTTTTGTTTTGTTTTGCGGCTGTGAAGGCCATTTCATAAATCCAGTAGGACACGTGACCTTCGTCGCGAGTATCTTATTTCTAGCATTCTGTGTTGTTGTTGTTCTTGATTTAATCTTGAAAGGAGAGGCAAGAAGCATCTGCGTATTCTTTATGTGTGCATGTGGGTGGGTGGGTGTCCATCATTCGTCACCACTTACCCTTCGTCTTTTTTCTCTCTATGGTGGGAGTTTCGTTCACTCCACACTAATCGCTGAAGTCGAATGACTCACTGCTGCTGTCCGAGTCGGAAGAGGAAGAAGCAGAAGAGCCTCCAGAGCTGCTTTCCGAGTCGCTGCTGCTGCTGCTGTCATCGTCACTGTCGCTACCACGCTTACGCTTCTTGCCAGCCGTGGCCTTGGCTGCCTTCTTTGGGGTGGGCTTCTTTGGCGTCGTCTTGCGCGCAGGCGATTTCTTCTTTCCTGCAGAGTCCAACGCTAACAGTTCGAACAGCTCATCGTCGTCATTATCTTCATTCTTAGTGGGCTTCGTGTTGCTGCTGCTCGATGTGGCTGCGTTCTTCTTAATGGCGGGTGGTGAGGGGAACGGCTTCTCATACTTCACGTCCGGCTTGGTGGTGGCAGACGAAGGGGTCGCGCTGCCGATCGCGTCGAGGCCGAAGTCGCCGAGGTCGAAAAGGTCATCGGTGGCGTCAAAAGCCGTGGAGGAGGTCTCGGTTTTGGTCCGCTTGGTGCTTGCGGCGGCCTTGCGTGGTGCGCGTTTTGCGGCTGGCTTCTTCTTCTTCGCAGCGGCCGCCGCTGTCGGTGGGTTGCTCTCGTCATCGCCCATGCCAACAATGCCGGCGTCGTCGCTGTCGTCGTCGTCGCCGTCGCTGCCGTAGAGCCAGCTCTCGTCAAGGGACTCGTCATCGTCGCTGTCCTTCTTTCGCCTCTTTTTGCGAGCTGCGGGCTTGCGTGCGGGCTTCGCGCCTTCGCCAGCCGGTGCCGCTGATCCCTCCACACTCGCCGCCTCGCCGCGTCTGCCACCGCCACGCTTATCCTGCTCCTTCTCCAGTGCGGCCTTGACTTTCTCCGACAAGAGCGGCACGCGCAGCTGCCGTACATCAAAAGGGCGCTTCTTTTCGAGTTTCTTGCGCCGCAAAGCATCGATGTCCTTCTGGCGCTCTTCAAAGTAGCTCTCCAGCTTCCCCCTCAGCACATCTAGGTCCTCCAGCCACATTTCCTTCGGTGTCTTGCGCTCCAGCATTTCGAGGTCCTTCTTGGCCTTCTGGAGCAGCGCCTCCAAACGGGCAATCATCTCCGCCGTCAGAGTCCAGAGCTTCATGCCGAGGAGGTAGTCGTAGTCGCGGGTCGCGCGCTTGATCTCGGGAGTCTCACTGGCATCGTCATCCGCTACGGCGAGCAGTGCGGCCTCTTCTTCTGTCTGCTCACGACGGCGGTCCTCCTCCTCCTCTTCCTCGTTGTCAATGGCGGTGGCAGACAAGTTCTTCTTCTGCTGCGGCGGGTACGGTGTGTAGTGTCGTGCCCGCAGCTCCTCGAGCAGATCCTTCTTCTTCCGCTTCGTCACAATCAGGGTGCCATCGACGACCTCGCGGACAAAGCGAGCCATGTTCTCGTACTTGCTCGTCATGTGTCGCAGCTCGCCGAGCAGGTACGTCTTGCGCTTGTCGTAGTAGTCCAGGCGCACGGTGTAAAAGTCTGCCGTAAGCGATTCGGCATCGCTGTACTTGGTGAGCTTGCCTTCTGGGTTGAAGGCGATGATGTTGGTGGCGTGGATGAAGGCCTGGAGCTGCAGCTTCTCCTCCACGCAGTCCTGGCTGACCCAGAGCTGCATCACCTGCGGGTGGACGAAGATTTCAAAGTCAACGGTAACGTCAGTGTTGTACTCGCGATACTGCACAATCAGCTCCTTCTCACGCAGATCTTCCAGAAAAACCTTGTAGTTCTGCGTCCACGTCCCGATCGGCAGCTCTGACACCGCCACGACGCCGTCCGGTCGCACCTGGTAGACACCATGCGACACAAACTTGCCCTTCTCCCGCTCTTCAATTGTGCCGGTGAAGCCAAAGTACCACGGCTGCATCGGCGTCATCGGCTGGTCGTTCATGAGCTTCTTCAAGTTGTCGATGATGGCGATGGGGTTGTAGCCGGGGATATTCGTGCTGAAGCCGGTACCGATGCCTGAGGTGCTGTTCACGAGCACCATGGGAATAATAGGCACATAAAAAAATGGCTCGACCGACTTGCCGTCGTCATCGCGGTAGGACACGATGAAGTCATCGGCGGCGTGGTAAATAAGGCGTGTGATCTGCATGAGGCGAGTAAAAATGTAACGCCCTGCGGCACTGTCTTTACCACCCTGAAGGCGCGTACCAAACTGACCATCTTGACGCAGCAACGGCACGTTGTTGCTGCCGACAAAGTCCTGCGCCATGCCAACGATGGTCTGCACGAGCGACTGATCGCCGTGGTGGTAGGCCGAGTGCTCCGAGACGTAGCCAGCCAGCTGAACCACCTTGATCGCGCGGACCAGGTTTCGCTTGAAACAAGAAAAGAGAATCTTGCGTTGACCAGGCTTCATGCCGTCAATCGCGCTGGGGATGGACCGTTCGCAATCGGCGACGGAGAAGAGGATCAGCTCCTTGTCGATGAAGTCGCCGTACGGGACTTTCTTGACCGTATAGTCCATCAACTCATTCGGGTTCTGGTTCGTGCTGTACCGCGTAATCCACTCCTTGCGATCGTCAACGCGGTCCTTGGCGAAGGCCATGACGATGCGATCCTCCTCCGCACGATCGCGCTCCGTAAACTCCAGGCGGTGCCGATCGATGTTTTCAAAGTACTCGCGACCCTCCTTCGCGCCTGACGTACCCAGACCCTTGTAGTACCGCAGGTCGTAGCTCTTGATGCGGTCACCCATGCTCTGCTTCCACTCAAGGTAGTCAGGCATCGAGAAGAAGGAAATAACCTCTCCCGTGTCGCTACCGCCGGCTGTGCTGCGTCCTTTCTTCCTCGCCTTGACAATCGGTGTGATGAACTGCTGAAGGAACCCTGGCACACGCAGCAGGTCAGGCCAGTAGTAGTGAATCAAATTGATGAGCAGGCCCTTAATGTGCGACCCGTCGTGATCCTGGTCAGACATGATCATCAAGTGGCCATACCGCAGGCCATCGGTGGACGTGTACTTCTGCCTCACATCTAGCCCCATGATCTTCATCACATTCTGAATTTCTTCATTCTGCATCACCTTCTTGAGGGACGCCTCGCGTACATTGAGGGGCTTACCACGGAGCGGGAAAACGCCAAAGTAATCTTTCCCTCTCACCGCCAGCCCAGCCGTGCACAACGTCTTGGCGGAGTCACCCTCTGTGAGAATCAGAGTGCAGCGGTGACTCTGCTTGCCGCCCGCCTCGTTCGCGTCGTCTAGCTTGGGGATGCCGAGGATCTGCCTGCGGTCTGAGGTCTTCATCTTGCTGGCCATCTCCTTCGTCAGCTTGCTGTTCGCCATCTCGACCGAGCGCTCGACGATGCCGGACTTGAGAATATAGTCAATCATGGAGTTGGGGATCTCGCAGGTGGAGCCGAACTTGGTTCTGACGGTGTTGAGGGTCTCCTTCGTCTGCGAGTCGAAGCCGGGGTTTTCAATGAGGCAGTTGACAAAGAGGAAGATGTGCGGCCGGATCATATGTGGCTTCACCTCTGTCTTGCTCTTCTTCTTTGCCGCCTCCGTGACCTTGGCGACGATCTGGTCTATGATGTACTTGACGTGCGTGCCGCCTCGAATCGTGGCGATGGAGTTGACAAAGCTGACCTGTTGAAAACCAATATTCGACACGCGGACACACACCTCCCAGCGGTCATTCACACGCGAGTAGCTGTGCTTGTGCCTCTCCTCCCCCATTGTGGGGTACAGATCGACATACTCCGGGAACGTTGTGAGGCCCAGCCGCTCGTCGTTCAAATAGCACTTCAGCGACTTGTCGGTGCAGCCCGCCACGTCATAGACACGCCGCTTCATCATGAGTATCATGTCCTCTGAGAACTTGTCCACGTGGAACTTGGCAAAGTCGGGGTAGAACGTGACCATGGTGTAGTCCGAGGCGTCACTGGAGATAATCACGGCTTCGTCGTGCTGCAGCATGTTGTCCGTCCACTTCATGTAGAACTTCTTGCGTGAGCGCGAGTGCACCGTCTCCACTTCAAAACGTGAGGAGAACACGTTGGTGAGCTTCGCGCCGTAGCCGTTGCGGCCACCTGTGACCTTGGCCTCGTTATCGTCGTAGTTGGAGGACGTCAGCAGATGTCCAAAGATCATCTCAGGGATCCAGAGGTCATGCTCACGGTGCTTCTGAATAGGAATGCCCTCGCCGTTGTTGTACACCCGCACGCGATGTTCATCAATCCACACCTTGATTGTCGTTTGACCGGCAAAGTCACGCACCTTGTTGTCCGCCGCGTTGACCAAGATCTCATCGAAAATCTTGTAAAGCCCTGGAATCCACGTGCACTTGCGCTGCTTCATGACCGTGTCTGCCTCATCGTAGAGCCAAATGTCATCGGTCACGGGCTCAATGGTGCCAATGTACATGTCTGGACGTGCCAGAATGTGCTCATGCTGAGACTTTTTCTGGTAAATCTGTTCTACTGTTTTCCCCATTTGTGCGTCTGTATCTTTAAGCAATGTGTTTAATGATGTGTATCTGTGTGTGTGTGTGTGTGTGTGTGTTTGTGTGTTTAATCTTGTTGAGTAAAAGAGAAAGAAAATGTGAGGAACAGAAAAGAAGGAAAATCTGTTGGACTTCCCCCTCTGATGACTCTCTTCACCTCTGGCGTTCGAAACGAAGTGTGGCGAGAAGAGCTGGCAAGAGGGAAAGAGAAAATAATAATAGTAGTTTAGTTATTTAAAAGAAAAAAAGCAAGAAGCGTTGGCAAGTGTATTCTATGTGATGTGCAAAGGGCAACAAGCTTTGTACCTTTCGCGAGCGCTGAATGAGGGGAAAAAAAGAGGAGAAGATTGTACGGGTTGAGGGGGGGGGGTGAGGACGAAAAAATAGGAAGTACGGGATCGGCTTCGTTCTTCGCAGATTAACTCCCACTTTGTGAGCAATACGTTGCTTAGTGTTTGGAGGAAAACAAGCAAAAGGCACTGTTTGAAGATTCTGTGTAACAATAGAACGGAAGTCACTGAAGACACCACTATTTGTTAGGCATGCTTTTGGTAATGCTGTGTTGTTGTTGTTGTTGTTGTTTCTGTCTTCTCTCAAACTATCTAGCGAGACTATGCTGATAGGGGAAAAAAAGGCAGAGAGAGAGAGACTGACAGCGCGGCAAAGCTATCCTCTCGTTCTCTCTTTTGGTGCATGCAAAGAAACAAAGTCAATAATAGAAGAGGGCGTCGCGTTTGTTTCCGCCCTTCTGGCACATTCTCGCCTTTCAGCGACGCTTTGAAGCAGGCGAGGGGGCGCCCTTCCTCCCGGTCTTGGTAGGGGCAGATGCCGGCACTGGTGCGGTTGTCGCCGCCGCAGAGCTTGTTTGCTTCTTCGTCAGGAGCTTCTCTGGGCAGAAAACAGCCACGTCAAGGCGTTGCTGAGAGGCCTCTTCCCGAGCCACCGCCCACCTAACGAAGCTCTCCGGAATCAAAAGCTGTGTGCTGCGATCGTCAGCACACCGGTGAAGCACACCCATGACGAGCAACGTGGCGTGGACATCTGCCTCCTCGAGCCGCACCTGCTCGGCGATGTCCTTCAAACGAAGAGTGATGCTCTGAGGGTCACTTTCAGCGGCCTCCGCCCCCGCGTCCTGCGACTCAGTCTGAGAGGTAGATGCTGAGGAGGGCGCGATGTGGATCGCGAGTGACCGCTGGTGCTGCACAACGTGCTCGTACATCCAGCGAACGAGTACGCGCTGCCAGTAGCGCTGGTAGGCTGCCGCGCCCAGATCACTGAGCGGCTTCTCTGGGGAGCCGACCTGGCGGCGGCGGTACGCGAGCTCGTAGCTCACGGTGATCATAAATTGTCCCAGCCCCTTCAGCGTCGCCGCGCCGCGGCTCTCCGTACCGCTACCGCTCTGAGTCGCAAAGCATGGCAACGTGACGATGCAGGCCAAGTTGCACTCGCTGACCTGCTTCTCCCAGGTGAAGTAGCTCGCAAAGTACATCGCACTCGTGTCTGCAATGAATGACGGAGCGTGGCGGTGATGCAGGCAGACCACGTAAAAGTAATAGTTGTGCACGTCGTGGCCCGCCAATTTGTTCTCCAGGAACGATTTCCCTAGAAGGAAGAGGTGCCGGCAGTACGTTACATAGCGACTGCCATTCACCTCGAATAGCGAGAACCCACGCTCGGTATCTCGGTAAATCTCCACCCCTGGAGGATGCAGACGATCTGCACGGTACTGGCCAATCTCATGCCGGAGCTGACTCGCACTGGGGAACACGCGCAGCGAGAAAGGACACAAGTAGGCATCACGAATGTACGGGTTTACGCGCAGAGCCACCGCAGGCGGATTGGGCAGTCGTATCTGCGTATCGGACTCTCGGGTCTGCGTCGCGTGTGTGGCCGCCTCCTGCGGTACGGCGGGGAGAGACGCGGGCACTGGCAGAACTACCATCTCCTCTTCCGCCTCCTCGTGCACGCTCTCAGGCCCCTCAGTCTCTTCAAGGCGCCTCACTTTGACGGACGTGCGGTGCTGCTCACTCTCACCCGCGTGCGAGGGCGGCGGCGATGGTGGTGTCTTGTCTGAGCGGCACCGCGCAGAGACAGCCTCGGGGCCAAGGGGATCAAACGAGGCGTGCAGGAGACCGTACGGGGCGTAGTACCACGGCGCGAACAGGTACTCCTGCAGGTACACCATGTACCGCACTGTGGTAGGCGTGTGGCAATCTCTCAGCAGACGCTCCTCGAGGTAGTCGAGCTGCTTCTGCGCACGCACGGTGCGGGCCATGCCAGGAGTGACTTGCCAATAAATGCGACTCAGTACCGGGCGGTTCACAAGGCGAGCGAGCGGGGTGGGGAGCACCAGATCGCGAAAAGGAATGTGCCCTTGAGAGGAGGGCGGGGAGAGAGACACGGCAGACGGCAACGCACTCGCGTGGTTGTGGCCGGAGGGCAGCTCCTTCACTTCCACCGCCGGCAGCGGTACCCAGCCGCTGAGTCGATGATCGCCGTCTTTGAGTTGCACGTAAGCCAGCAGAGGACCATCTCCACCCGCCTCCACCACACGGGCCTCTGACAACGACGATTCTGCTGCGGCAGTGGTGGTGGCGGAGAGTCGCCAGCGCTTGGTGGGTGGCGATGGAGAGGAGGGTGCCGAGCGAGCCTCCGGAGGAATCCATAGCCGCCTCACCTCCAGCAGCGTGCCTGTCAGCGAGCTCGACGCAGAGGCCCGAGTCGCGTGCGCAGCCGGCACGCTCTCCACCCGCACAGTCACAGTCGCTCCAAGGAGAGCTGAGGCGGCGCTGTCTTCACTACAGTTCGTTGTCGGAGAGCCACACGTGGTCGAGTCGAGGCGTGTGCTGGATGATGGGCCCGAGGCTGGTAAAGGAAGCAGATCCTTGCTCTCTTCCTTGATGGAAAACATCACCGCGCACTGTTTAACTACCAAAATGGAGACAAGTAAATCAAAACAGAAAAGAGCGCGAGACAAAGCGGGGAGAGAGAGGAGAGAAGAGAGAGATAAGGCCGCGGGCCATCTGTGCTGCGGAGAGATATTGGCCTGTGTACAGTACACGAGGTCACAGAGCATGGCCCGTACATTGCATCACTTTTGAAGCTCCTTTGAGTTTTTGAAGGGATTCCAAAGGTGCAGCAAGCTGCGCACAACTTGGGGATTCCGCATCAGAGGAGCTGACAAAAATGAGGGCAGAGAATCACTGCAGAGTCTGTAGTACGGTTTGGAACGATGCCCAAAAAGAAAGAGGGAGCACAAAGGAAAGAATGACAAGAAACGACAGTGTTTATGTTTTCTTGTTGTCGTTCTCTCTCATATTTGGTGTCAGCTGCTATCCACCGCATCAAGTATTCGCAAGTCCTCTATTTAGGCGCTCTTTGTTGTTGTTTTTGAAGGTACTTTTTTTTTTTTTTTTTTTGAGGTACACTTCTGCATAGATGAAAACAATGATGTGATTGCGTTTTTTTTTTTTAAGTTGCAGTTTACGAAATGTTCGCGACCAAGTTGACGTGCAGCCATGCTGTGCTCCATTCTGTACTCCATTCTGATGGCACGGCATATCCACGCCCACTCTCAGTCTTTATGTGTTATCGTATTCTGTCCTACTTCCTTCTTGAATATATATGGTTTTTTTTTGTTGTTGTTGAAGTTTTGATGTACTCTCGATAATTGTTACTCATTTTTTTTTCTTGAGGTGTTTTGATGGGTAAATACCCTTACAACGCCGCGTTGCCCTCCGCCGCAAGCGCTGGGAAGAAAAAAAAAACGTGGAAAACATCTTTTTCTTTACGATGTCAATAATGCAATGCGAGCCTAAAACAAAAAGAGAGGATGAAAAGAAATATAAAAAAGAAACGGAAAAAAAAAACAATTGCTCTCTGAAAAAGGCCGCAAACAAAGAGCTGAACAAGACACAAGAAACATGTGAGTGCACACACGAGACCAAGAAGTGAAGATAACTTTCAGCTCGTGAGTGGGGGGGGGAGGATCTTGTCGTCAAGCTTCACTGGCCGTTAGGAGAGAGAGAGAGAGGGAGAAGAAGAAGAAAAAGGAGCGAGCTGAGCGGGGCGGGAAAGCCGTGTATCTCATTATAGACATACTGCTGTCGCTCTGCGTGCGAAAAAAACGCTTCCCATTTCCATCTTTCCGTCGTTCTTTCTTTCCTTTTGCTCTCCATTTACTTCTTGGTCTTCTCCCAGTTGAGGTACGTGGCAACGCCACCGGACACGCACGTGAGTGCGCCGGCCGTAACGTTGGACGGGTGCCAGATGGACTTGAGATAACCAACAGTGGCCATGGACACGAGCACATCCGATGCATCCTTGGCGAAGCTGATGACAGCCTTCTTGGCCTCCTTCTTGCTGGAGGCCTCATCGGAGACGCGCTTCTGCATGGCGGCGCGGAGTGCGATGAGATCAAGCACGGCAGCGAGGAAGAAGCCCCAGAACTGCGCGATCTTGGCGTACTTGGTGATTGCCTTCGCGTCGGCGGCGATGAGCTTCTGCTTGGCGATGAAGGCGGCATTGTCACCAACAATGTAGAGGGAGTTACCGAGCGCGCGAAGCACCTCAATGAAGCTCTTCAGGGGTGTACCGCGGATACCCTTCTGCTGAAGGGAGGTGCTGAACTTGGTGAACTTGGGCACGTCGTTGACGAACTTGCCCATACGCATAAGCGAGCGAGCGCTGCCGATGGACTTGTTCATCGTGGAGTACGCCTTAGCCTTGGGGTCCTGGTTCTGAGCGGCGATCGCAGCGAGGATTTTGAAGAAGCCCGCGAGGAACTTGTAAATCTTATCGCGGCCATCGGTCATGCCGAGGAGGGCGATCACACGGTTGAGGTCGGACATGGTAGATAACGAAGAAGTCGAAAGATACGGTAAGTGTTTGGTGTGTGTTGAAGCTTTTCCTGTGTGTGTGTGCGCGTGCAGAGGAAAGAAAACGAAAAAAAAAAAGAATGTAAGTGAGGGGAAGCGAGAGTATGATAGATGCGTGAAAGAAGGAGAGAAAAGACAAGAGAGTACGTGAGAGTGAGGAGGAGTTCATCCAGCGAGAGCTACGTCTTCAATAAATGTGTGTCTATTTGTGTGTGTGTGTGTATCAACGAGATTTCATCAGGAAACTTGCGTCCCTCTGTGGCACAGTATTATTACTCTTTATTATTATTATTATTATTGAGAGCCTCGTTTGTCGACTGTCACACACACATACACACACATTCTCTCTGTCTGTCTCTCTCTCTCTCTCAATCTCGATCTCGTGTCTGTGATTGTAGAGGGAGGGAGGAGGACCTCTTCAGTTTTCTTTTCATTGCCATATCCGCAGTGAATCAGTGTAAACGTTTCTTGTTGCCGCTGATTATCGATGTGCATGGAATCCGAAAGAGGAAACTAAAAACATAGAAAAAGAAGGAGGGCCAGTTGCTTCCTCACTTCAATTGTGTCCTACAGTTTTCTTTTGTGTGATTTGATCTCATTTTTATTTTACCTTCTCTGCTTTTTTTTTGGGGGGGTTGTTTCGTGTTCGTCTGTTCTACGTCGTTCCCACAACTCGTGAGGGTCGCGCAACTCGCAGGGTGGTGCGGATATGGCACTAGGTGTCATGCCCACGGACGGAAGACATTGAGTCGGACGTCACTGCGACTGCGTTCGCGCATGTGTGCTCGGTATCAGAAACACGAAACCTAAGAGAGGAGCGGCTAAAAAGAAAGGCAAGCTAGGGAAACGAACAAGAAAGACAGCGACAGAGAGAGAGAGGGAAGGGAGGAAAAAAGACAACAAAACTAAAGAGGTGAACAAAAAAAAAGATGTCGTTGGGATGTGTCCTTGAGTGCTATCATTGTTGAATGATTGTCTCTGTGAGCGTTCAAGTGTGATGTTTGGGGTGAGCTACCCACTTACACAGAATAATAGAAAAGGGAAAAGGAGAGCACTCACATTTTAAAAAAAAAAAGGCAACGATGCATGCGATCTCCCAGAATATATATATATATATTTTTTTTGATTGCGCCTTGCCAGTCACCAGGGACAGCAATGCAAAAGAAAACAAAAAAAATGGTGCCCGCAAACGTCATGACAGCACACACACACACACAATGTCTATCATTGTCATTCGAACTACACAATAAGAAGAAAAAATCGAAATAAATCGGCGAACCAAACATCACAGGATGACAAAGCTCCGATAAAAGGGCGCGGAGGAGTTCAGAAAAAAAAAATCCAAACACCAAGAACGAGGGCAACGGGGCAAGCAACCGATCACTGCCACGTTCATGCCAGTCATACTAGGTATCCTTCCTTTACAAATCCCTCATTTGCTTCGCTGACTGGATCTGGATGTTTGCGTCACGTCCGGGGCAGCTCAAAAGAAAAGAAAAAAGGAAGGTAGACAACTGAAAAGAAAAAATGCATACTCACTGTTGCGACGACGGTTATGTGAGCTTTACTTTTCTATTTGTTTGGTATGTGTGTGTGTGTGTGTGTGTGTGTGTGTGTGTGTGTGTGTTCGTGCATTTCACGGTGCCAAACTCTTCTCCACGTTCTGCCACGTAAGCCAATTTGAACAGAATGCAGACACGCAGAGGAGAACACCGTCCTTCACAGAACTTGAGCCTGGGGCGTAGAGCCGATACGTGGCTCCAGCGGCGGCCGCGCGGTACATATTCATCATCATCGGCAACGTCACTGTGAGGTCACAGATGTCGCGAAGCAAGCACACACCGTTTCGCTTAATCGCCCGCTTCGCGGCCGGTGGGTCGTACTCGAGTCTCAGCAGCGCATCCCGCATCTCCAGCGTGTCCATCGCCAAGGAAGAAAAGTAGCTACCCACGCGGAACGTCGTCGCATACCGCAGCAGCCACTGGGTATCGCGCTGCTGCATGTCCGTGTGAAGCGTTTCCGATGACACAGCCGCGACGCGAAGACGGTGGAGAATGTTCATCGTGTTGTACGGCTGCAGGTACCGCTTGAGGATAAGAATGTTATCCAGAATGAGGAAGAGCGCGCTGCACAAGGCACGTGCAAACTCCCAGTACTTTTTCCGTTCCGTGTAGTAGAACCCTTGCGCACCGACAAGACTCAGCAGCGAGTGCATCTTCACAAAGTCGCGCAGGAACTTTCCGAGGCGCAGGAAGCACCGCACGGTGTAGAGACTGCGGCAGATATGAAGATACTGGGTCTCACGGCTAAGCACAACTTGGATACTGCCCTCGATATCTCCAGTTCCGCTCACCGTGAGCGTCCGCGACACCGTTGCCGCGATGTTGTGGTTGACGATGCGAGAGAGGCCTGCGAGAACCATGCAAATGCCCTCCGCCATCTTGAAGCACTTTGCACGACCGTCGGTCGTGCTGATCAGCTTCATCGCAATTTCAACAGTAGAAGTCATATTTGTTTGTGTGTGTGTGTCTATTTGTTTTTTTGTTTGTTTGTTTGTTTTTTGATGGCACGCACAGAAGCACACACGCAAGATGATATGTTGAATGCTACTATGGGGTTATCTTTTTTGAAGGAGAAATGAGAAAAAAAAAGAGAGAAACAAAAATGAAACAGAGAGAAGTGCTTTTGTTGGTATCTCGAGGTTCACCTAGGCAAGCTTTGAAATTCCTTTCCTTTTTGGTCTTACGTTTTATCCGCCTAATCGTTGTGTTTGATGTTCGCCGAATTTCTGATTTGCGTAGCGAGATGAAAACGGCAACCACACGAGCAAGTAAACAAGAGAAGGGAAAACAAAGGAAAGAGCAACTGCGAGGCCTTTTAATAAATTTATACAAAAAAATTGACCGCTAAAAAGGGGGGACGACTTAATAATACTGTATGACGCGTATTTTTTTTTGTTCTTCTGTTTTTCTTCTTCTCTCGTTTTGGGGTGACTTCAGTGAAGAGAGAACGCAGAAGAAGTGTGTTTGGAGGGGTTGTATTGGCTTGGTTTGTTTCTGTTTGTGTAACACGAGCTATGCGGAGAAGTAAACGGTTGACAATAAAAAGAAGCGACGCAAGCATGAAGAGAGAAGGGGGAGGGATGATTAGCAAAGGATGAACAGAAGGCGTGTGGGTGTGTGTGTGTATGTTTGTTTTTGCGCGCAGACAAAAAGCAGAAGAGGGGAATTGAGAGTAAGACTAGGGTTAGTACCCAGAGCACTCCGTGCGGTGCAAGAGAGCCACAGGTTGTGCTGTGGAAGAAGTGCTCTCGCGCCGAAACTCAAACAATGGGTTTGGACAGTGACGAGGCTGGGAATCGGCGTTGTTATTGTTAGTTTAGTTTTTTTTTTCTAGGCTTGTACACATTCTCTGTCGGGGTGGGGGCACAGCCGTACGTTGTTGTTTTTTTGTGGGGCGTGTATGGGTGTGCTGCTCTTGGACCGCGGATGCCGTGTGGCCAGAAGGGGAGCGCGGAAGCAAATCAAAGCAACAAGAAAAAAAAACGCAACAAGGCAAAAGACAGTCATCACGTACAAAACGAAAAGAGGAGAGGATGAGGAGCGTCTGTTGTCGGCCAGCACCACCCCCTTCTTGCTGTCATCGCTCACAATTTGGAGGGCGACGCGGACCTCAGTGTGTCAAGCTCTCGTTGGGCATTCTTGCGGGCGCGTGCTTCATACCTGTAATAGAAGAAGGCGGTCTTAAACCACTGAGGCTTACTCAGGAAGGAAGAGAGAAATGCGATGCGGCCTTGTTTGAACGCAGGCCATGGCAAATGGCCGTACTCCTCTCTCACACGCGCCGCGTAGAGTGCGTAGTCCTCCCAGGTGCCGCTGCCCAAGATGGCGAGATCGACATCCAAGACAATTTGCGTATCTGTTGGCCTCTCCTGCCTCTGCTGCTCCACCTGCGTTTGGCGTGGTGTCGTCAGCGACCAGGTCCCGGTCGCTGCGACAGCGAGGTGGTGCTTCGTGGTTTCGATGTTCTCGCACACGCGGCATTCGATCATGTGTAGCGCTTCGAGCGGATTCGCCATGTCAGATAGCGTCTCGGGTGTGCTGAGGAGGCGTGGCCCTGCGGCGGTGTTCGTGCTGCCATTGGGCTGGATAGAGGCAGACGAGTTGGCCAAATACGGGGCAACATGGTGGCGCAGGTAGTCCCTCGCCAAGCGCGCGCTCAACTCCTCGTTGTCGCTGCGTGCTGGGTCGTACACTGCGTCGTGAAACAGAATGGAGAGATCCAGCACAAGTCGAGTCAGCCACGCCGGTGACGAGGGTATCGTCGCATGTGGTAGAGAATGCTCGTGGACTTGCCGTGGGAGCGTCTCGTCGTGGTCAAGGTCCGTGGTGCGAGAGAGACACGCACGCCAGTCCAAGTAGGTATCCAGCTTCGTGAAGGCATCCTCTAGGTGATTCATGGTGTGGTAATGACGTTGAGGCTCACTGTAACGATCGAGGATGAACTGCCCATAGAGGGTTTCGCACGTCGGGGCGGCGGCGGCGGTGTACGCAGAACCAAGGAGTCGATGGGAGCAACGGCGCCACGCCTCCCATGTCTTCTGGTGGAGCATGTCGTCGTCGTGTTCTCGAGGACGTACGCCACACAGATCATAATAAGCGGTGCGATGCCAATGAAGAGCAGCAAATGCGGAGAGGAAAAAGAGAAAGAGAAAGAGAAAGAGAGAGGGGGGGAGAGAGAAAGCTAAAGAGAGAGAGACAGCACAACAGATTGGAAAAAAGCGGTGAGAAGCCCGTAGAACACCTTTGGGCTGTGACGAGCGAGAGCACCAGTCAAGGGGGGAAAAAAGGAGGTGCCACAAAGCTGCGTGTGTCCGTGGTGCTCAGTGTCAAATAACCGCCCAAGGGTGGGTGCGTGACTGTTCATGTTTACGTTGGGATGTGCACGCGGGTGCGTGAGTCCACGGAAGTTCAAGACAAGAACAATAGCAAAAGAGAAAAAAAAAAGCAACGTGTTCATTCAGTCTCTCTTTCTCTTCCTCACACTCTCTCTCTCTCTCTCTCTCTCTCTCTCTCTGACGCGCGTCTGCCTCTAGTAGTACAGGTTGCTGAGATAGTTGTAGCTCGCCAAGTACGGTGGAGCCACAAAGTGCTTACTGTAGTACTCTTTGGTGGTCACGTTGATCGGCTGAAGCAGTCGCTCCATGTGCATCTCCACCACGTTGCTCCCTTGCTCAGGCAGAAGCGTGAAGTCGAGGCCCACAAAGACACGAAACTCCATCTCCTCAACCCGCCCCCACTCCACACGCTGCGGTTCGTGCTCGTCGTCCTCGTCACCGCCGTGAGCGGGGGCGGCGCCACTCATGAGCGTGCCCACCGAGTGGAAGCGCCTCCAACGCGTTCGGAAGTAATCCACTTTTTTGTGCACGTCACCGGTGTCAATGAAGCTGATGGCGAGCAGCACACACGCCGCCATGATGACCTTTCTGTTACTCTTGCTCACCATGCCCTGCATCACGAGGCGCTCAAAGTACCAATATGCGTAGGACATGGTGCTCAGCTCCAGTGGAGACCCCTCCTCCAGCGCGTACACGAGCAATTCACTGCGAATCTTTCTGAGGTGCGTCAGCTTCAACTCTCGCACCTCCAGTTCAGGGTGCTGAACGTAGAAGTTGTAGTTGAGGTCCTTCTTGAGGGTCTTGTGGTCGACAAACGAGATGACAGAGGTGCGGTACGATGGCAGGACGATTGTTTTCTTGCGCCGTTCACCACCCGTGATGTGCCCTGCGTCCAGCGCATAGGCATCAAAAAAAGCGGGGTTCTCCCGATAGTGTGCGTGGCTGAGAATTTTACGGTAACTACGCATTTCCTCGCCATGGTGCCCGCTTCCCATGTCATCGGAGTCAGAGCTCGACGACGAGGACGACGACGACGACGAGGACGAGGACGAGGTGTGGCGAGGGGATGTGGAGGAGCCAGCCACCAGCAACCCATTCTCTGTTGTTTGAGCACGCCGTGCTGGATCACGGTGACGCCGCTTCCCCGATGACGCCGAGCGAGAGGACGAGGACGAAGACGAGGAAGTGGAAGAACTGCGGCTTCGGCTGCGGCGCGTGGAGCTACTGCTACTGCTTCTGCCGCCGCTACTGCTACTGCTGCTGCTGCTGCTTTCGGCCTCCGCCAGACAGGCGGCACGACGACCATCGGTGTAATTCCCTTGCAAAAACTGGCTGTTCACGACAAAATCCTGGTACATATCCCCTTCCTGCACCTCGCCGAGAGCCACTGGCGGGGGCAGATGGCGCTGGTGGCGTGAGAGAGTCGCCATGGCACCACTTGCTCTATCCATGGCAAAAGGCCCGGTCTCGCCCCTTGCTTTTCTCTCGCGTACAGCGGCGTCGGCGTCGGCTTCGGTTGGGTCGTGGCGTGTGTGGTGGCGGTTCTGCGGTAGTCCGACAACATCACCCACGTGCTCGCCTGTCTCGTCCAGCGGAGGGCCGCCAAGTGCGAGCTGCGTCGCGGCCTTTCCCGGTGAACGAGAAGACAACGAATCGGAGGAGGAGGAAGACGATGACGTCGATGAGGAAGACGAGGATGAGAACGATTCGCCGCTGAAGGGCTGCACAACTTGGTTGTTCTTCCATCGTGTCGTGCCAGTTGGGGCGAAATTGGTGAGAATCGTGCACAACGAAGTCGGGTTCGCGGCCGCCGCGGCCCACGTCACCTGTCGCCGCTGCCGCGAGGTGAGGCGTGTCTTGTCCACCGCCGTCGTCGCCACCGTGCGGTGCGGCCGTAGCTGAGACGAGGTGGCGTGCGAGGTCGTGGAAGTCGTGGAGGTCGTGGAGAGCGATGTCGGGCTGGACGCGCGCGAACAGGGCAGACACGTTGGCTCGCCGTCCTTCAGCTCATCCGCTGCAGTTCCTTCTGGCTGCTTATCGCCGTCCTGCGGGTGCAGGTGGAGGGACCTCGACGGAGGGGCACACGGCTCCTGTGAGGGTGAGGATACTGTCAGCCTCGACTCGCCACGCTCTGCCTGTTCGGCGAGCAGGAGGGAAGGGGTTTGGGAGAGAGAGCTGGAGGCGGTTGTGCTGGTGCTCGCCTGCCCCGGTGCCGCTGCCGACGGTTGCAGGGCCTCGGCTCGAATAAATCGGAGGCGCACGCGTTGCCCCTCACCACGCACAACCTGATTCACCTCTCGGAGAGCTGGCGAACGACGTGCCCGAGCTCGCACCGCGACGCCGACTATCATCGACGTGTGGCTGGCGGTGCCTCCCTCCGCCAGAGCGAGCGGCTGCGTGGCCGGCGCCGTGTAGCCCGTCTCGCCCGCCGCCTCTTCATCCGTGTCTGGTGATGCGCGTCTCCACTCCGCCTCACGCCTGCGCCACGAACGAAGTGAAGATGATGCTGAGGAACTACTGCTACTGCTGCTGCTGCTACTGCTCGAGCTGCTCGAGCTGCTTCGACTGCCTTGGCGTCGGTGCTTAACTTTGCCAGCGGTGGGTCGCGTGGCGGCGGTGGCGACGAGGCCTTTCAGGTATGTCACTTGCCGCTTGTGACGAAGAGGAAGCTCATCAACACGTGCGCGTTGTGGGGCGGCAGCGACGCGTGCCGCAGTGCCAGACGTGGAGAAGGGCTGCGTGTTGTGGGGGGGCAGAAGGGGTGAGGCAGAGGGACGACCGTCTTCATTCGCAGTGATGTCCCATAGTGTGGCAGCGTCTCTCCCACGCCCCTCGTCGCGGTACAAGGCTAGCACGTCTCCGGCTGACAGGTGTGCGGCGTCCTCGTCCCGCTCTGGCCTCGCTCTGTGGGAGAGGGTGCCTCCTACAGACTGCTCCGACGACGCGCCGTCGACGTCTGCGCTGTGGGTGGAGGAGTTTGGTGTAGTCAAAAGCACGTGCTGAGGGTGGGGGGCGGGGAATGGCTCAGGCCGCACGCTCGCCAGAAACCCAGTGGCACGGCGATAGCGGTTGGTGCTGACCTCCGCGGCAGCCGCCGAGTCCGGCTTCATGCCGTGAGAACTGAATTGCGCACCGTGCTGCGTCGCCTCTTCGACGGCCTTCATGATACTAGAGATTTGGGCAAATGGAGTGCGGGGGGGAGGGGATTGCAAGGAAAAGGGTAAAAAAAGACACGGAGAAAGTAACGGCATAGTGAAAGTGAGAGCGGCGAAGAGCGATGGGGGGGGGGGCCAAAGTGTGGATGTGGCATGGGAAAGACAAGCAGAGAGTGACAGGGGAGGCTGTGGTCTGCGCCGTGTGAGCGCCTCTCCGTGCGTGAGCGCGCAGAGAAACAAACGGGGAAAGGGGGGGGGGGCTGCTACGGCAACTACTTGATGACTGTCAAGCACACGTGTTTGCCTTATGCGTGACAGCAAACAAGGGGGAGAGAGAGAGAGAAACGGTGGATGTGGAGCCCGATCATATCCATGGAGAGAACAGAAAAGAAATACGAAGAAAAAAAAGAGAGTTCACGGCAGCCTCGTCACATCGCACAGACGCCCGTGACCATGGCAGTTCGGGCGCACACGCGCAGCGGCTCTTCCTCGGGTCACAATAGTCGCGAAGGACGGCATCAATGAGTGTGCTGCGCCTCTACAGAGTGGTGCAAGCACTGCAGCATCGAAGTGGACGGTGAGGGGGAACACGGAGCGCAATGCGGGCCTACCAGAAAGCATAAGGCAAAGCAAAAAGACATGAAGAGCGACCACGTCGGGAAAGGAGAACAAAAGGAGAAAAGAAAAAAAAAAGAAAATGTGGGTTGTTGAGCCACACGGTACGGGAATGCACCCAATGGATACAAAGTGAATACGCAAATGCAAACTGCAGCAAATTTAAATGTCAAACGAAGCAATAATGGACAAGTACCAAATAGATAACGTGTATTCTCCGTACTCGGTCACCTCAGTCACACAGGCACCGCACACGGCGAGGCCTCGCAGCGCGTGTCTGGGGATCGGCAGAGAGAAGCACACGGCCAAGAAAAGCGTGGTCAGCGTCAGGCACGAATTGGGGGAGGCACTCGCCAACGACAGCAGGTATCCTGCGGCCCGCTCATAACAAACCAGCACAGTATACAGGGAAGAGGAAAACGTAGAGGCATAGTAACAAAAGGAAAAAGAAAGGGCAAGTAAAGTAAAAAAAAAAAAACATAGGTATTTGACAAAACAAGCACAAAAAGAGTTGTTTTGATGGGGTCGGGCCAAGGTCAAGCCACTGTGTGAAAGAAGTAAGCACTGATACGAGTTGCACTCAGCATATTGTCACATGAGCATGCACAATGCGCTGACACGGCACTAGAGCTCATCCGCTTTGCCCACAGCACGTTCATTTACGGTCTCACCAACGCCATTGTCATAATAGTACCCGCGGCCATACTGAGGATGGTACGTGGCGTAGTCCTCCGCGACTGGAGCCGCGACGTTTCCACCAGCTGGCTGTAGCGGCACACCCGTCGCAACGCGCTGGCTCTTCTTCAGAGCGGCGTCATCGGTTTGCACAACAGGATTGGGGTACAGCTCGTACTCGCCACGGCGCGTACTTGGAGCGGCATGGTCATCGTGCACTGGTTCACGTGAGTACGCGGCGGGTGCCGCAAGAACCTCCGAGTATGACCGCACGCACGGGCGGAGCACGCACAAGATGAACGCCACCAGCATGACGACAGCCGACACGAGAGCAAGCCACACACCAACACGCAGCGACGTGATGAGGCCGTCTTCCTCGTAGTCCTCCTCATCGGCCTTGAACTCATCGTTGTACGTCGTAACAGCAAGGATAAACCCGACAAGCAAGAGAATGAAGGCAGCCACAATCACAAACAAGACGGTGAACCAGAGGCCCCGATCAGCACGGCGACGCTTGCGCTCACGCTCGTACAGGCCGACGCTGTCCTCGTGAGCTTCACGGCGCAGCTGATCCACAAGCTCACTCCGACGCTCAGCGGACGTGCGGTACGCGGCGCCAGCTCCGCCGGCATCCAGGTTCTGCATCTCACCACTCATGTCCTCGAGCTTTTGGAAGCGCGCGCGGTACCGCTCGTTTGCGTCCTCGTAGTCACGGTTGCGCTGCGAGCGGTGTACGCACAGAACAATGGCGTAGGCAATCCCGAGCACAAGCCCAATGGCACTCAGCACGAGCCCAATGACGAGACACACAGCAGCTCCGCGCAAGTCCTCCTCGGCATCCTCGCCGAACTCGAAGCCACTGAACTTCCCTTTGGTAGACCACAGGCGGTAAATAAAGCTGAGCTCATAGCTACCAGCGATTTGGCTTTCCTTGTAGAAGGGCACCACCTGGGTCACAATGCACAGCACAAGCGCCACCAGGCACAGAACAACGATGAGAATGCGCAGCGTCAGCGAGCAGCAGAACTTCCCGCCAGACTGGGGGTATGTCTTCGGTGGCTGTGACAGCAGCTCGTCATCACGCCAGGCCTCTTGACCCCGAGGCACGTCGTGTTGGCGTGGCGGAGGGTTCGCGTGAGTGTCGGAGACGGGCACTGACGTCGTGGGAGGGAGCATGGCGGAGCACGTGCCACGAGAGTAAGCAAAGGTTGGAGAAGGGGACGGCAAGGGCACAAATGCGATCGCAGAGCGACTCTCTTTGTGGATGTGGAGAGAGAGAGAGTGTGTGTGTGTGTGTGTGTTGGAGTTTGGTGGGGGAGGGGTCGACTACGCGCGTGATTAATGGAACTTCAAGGAGGTGTGCGGGTGTGGCGGTGGCGGTAAGGCACCACAGAGCCAGCAGAAACAAGATCACAAAAAAAAAAAGAATGTGGGAGAGGGGGAGTAGTGAATGAGGGAATAAGGCGATGAAGAGGAAAAGCCATCATGTGTCGGCCACGCTAATCCAGCGGGGTGTAGGAGTGGCGAGCTTGCGAAAGGACGTCAGCCCTCCCCTCTCCCAACAACAGCAATCCAGGGTCAGGCGTGGTCACCGCAAGGCCAGGAAGATGAAGAACAGGGGAGGAGACAGTACACGGTGGACAAGGCAGGCACAAAGCAGCGAGGTTTTTCTTCGCTGTCGAGAGCAGAATACAGCAGTGTGTGGTATCCTGTTCTGCGCTGGCCTTCTCCTTTAGTGTTCTTCTGTGAGGCACAAAAATTGTGAGCTGCACGACGTAAGCAGTTGGTTTCGTTTGCGATGCGTTGGCGTCAAGTACACGCAGTTGCAGGGCGTGAGCTACGCATTTTTTTTTTTTAGCTCTGGTTTGTCGGAGCATATCGATTTTCTTCTTTTGTTGTTGGTGTTAACATAAAGACTAGGACAAACAAAAGAAGAAGAAAAAAGACAACGGAGTGACGCCAAGTACAGAAAAGATATGAAGATAACAACAGATGACAGCAAACGACACTACAGTATATTAGCAAGCGCCATAACGACGGGTCAAATTTGATTGAGATTGATATCAGAATGGGAGTGTAGTTTTTTTTTTTCGTTCTTCACCATTTTGTTGTTGTTGTTTTGTTTGGATAAATCAACCAGACGAAGGATGAGTGCGGTGATTC
>JASANS010002239.1:0-36851 GCA_030849605.1 Wallacemonas sp. 195SL | reverse complement strand
CAGCCACGTATGGAGAACGTGTTGGCGCGCTTGCCAACTGATAGTTCCATAGTTGCCATTCAAATGCCATCCTCTATTCCCCTTCTTTATTGCCTCTCTTTCCCTTTTGTTCCTTTTCTACGGACGGACAACAACAACGTTCACATATACCGGCTTCCGCGGGCAGTCTATTTGCACACCCATGTTAACAGCTGTGCGTGTGTTCGAGGCAGACGAAGTGGTGCCGCGCAGCTCAACGGACGTTGATGCAGAGCGTTACTACTCCGTGTTCCCGGACGGTCTGACGGCCACCCTAGTGGATGTCACTGACCACCGCGCGCGCAAAACAGTCCAATACGACGTCATGACGCATTCGAACGCGGAGCTTGTGGAGGCCATTCTGATACCCTTTACTGCCGCGGTGACCGAGCCGCAGCAAGCCTGTCAAGCGGCGATTGTTGTTGATGGCTCTTGCCGGTGTCGCACGAATGTACTGTTTGGGGCAGAAGACGGACTTCTCCAGAGCGCTCTGGTACTGCTGCGCCAACAACCTAACGTGGACAGCATATTTCTCTCCGCGGTCTCATTGGCTGATGGTAACAAACTGCAAGACATGCTCACCTCGCCCGGTGACAGTGCAGAAGCTGGCGACGAGCCGATTGTTATGGAGGACACCAAGGACCAATTCACGTCGATTGAGTCGTCCCATTACGAAGAACTCACGTCTGAGACGTCCGTACACCGCGTGCTCGATTTTCTCAAGGCCCGCGTCAGCCGCACACGGCATCAAGTCTACAGCATCATCGTGACGTTTCGCGATCCCGACACCATGCCCAACACGACGATGCAGTTCATCTCACTGGCCGTGAACGAGGTGGCGCGTGATATGAAGTCAACGCGGTACTGCCTCTCCGCTGCGGCGGCCCTCCTAGAAGCAAACGCCCCCGTCCAGTCTTTCAACGGCACCAAGCTGTCGTTTTTGCTCAAGCCGGTCGTGCTGGGTCATCAGCCAGGCGCGTACATCGCGTGCTTTTCGCCTGTCAGCGCCACCAAGGGTGAGACTGAGCGAGAGACGTTCAAGGAGGCGTTTTGTGTTGCCCAAACGCTGACACGCCTCTTTGACTCGCGAGTGGGGCTCAGCTTCACTGGTGGCACCGGCGGGCCGGCGGCACGGCGTGTCGCTGTGCGGGATGAAAATTCATCGACGATAGAGGACCAGTACTCGTTGCCCCGACACCAGGCCTTGTCATCGAAAAGCCCCATGTCAGACCACGCCGTGTTAGCGGATAAATACGCCCTGGCTGGTCACGGTGCCAGTCCACTACCACACGAGCCGGCTCTCTGGCAGCGCACACGAAGTGCACGAGGACCTCTTGCTAAGACGGACGCCGCGGACGACGTTGGTATTCGTTCCGCCAATATCGTGTCACCTCAGCCAGCCACCACAGAGAACGCTAAGAGCCCACGTGAAGTGACGAAAACANGACGAAGGATGTGAGCCATAATGATAGCAAACCATTCCGACGAGCCGCATCGGCGTTGGGTAGCTGGCCCGACCCACAGTCTGCCCTGAGGCAACAGGAGAGCCTGCTTGACAAGAGCGATCTGCGCTCTTTGTTGGACATCGTCTACTATCAGCAGGAAGAATTGAAGCAACATGCTGCGCATGAAGAACGCTATCGACTGCGCATTTTAGAGTTAGAAGAAAGCCTGCGCGCTCGCGATGAGCAGGTCGAACTGCTGACAGACGCCTTGAATGAGAAGCACGATGCACCGCGGCTGTTGCACACCAACCGAAATACCAGCGCAGAGTCCTTCGGCGGTCCGCGGTTGGAGCGGTGGCTGCAGAATGACTCCGTGCACGATTCTCCGCGGCCAAACGCGACACGTCGTGCTCAACACGAGCATGAGACGCAGCAGGCGGAACGTAACCGCGTGGAGCAGGAATTGGTCGAGGCGTCTTCGAAAGCCATCGAAGAAGTTCGACGCACCTTTGGGGCCCAAATTGCGGACCTCCAGAAAGAGCTGGACTTTGTTCGTTCTCAGTTGTTAGCCACTGACCCTCCGAATCACCAGTCACCCCGATCGTCTCCGCCAGCACCGAAAGACGAGCAGATTCGTGGCAGTGAGTCAAGGGCACGTCGCAGTGCAGGGAATCGTCTTGTTTCTCCTGGCACTGACGGTCCCACACGTGCATCTGACAGCAGTAGTGCCCTGGGACGCAGTAGCAATCGGGCACATTCCGCGCATCGCCAAACACGTGCAGTACCATCTTTTGATGCCTTCATGAGCGATGATCCACAATATCGCATGCGCCACTCGTCGACGCCCCGACAACGAAGGCGACAATAACACCGCGCCCTCACCCCCCCTTTTTTTTAGAGTTGGCAGTTGTTGCCGTTTTGTGAAACAACACACCGTGCTCACAAGCGTGTGCACAAGTGCTCACAATCGGCGCTGTCAGTGCTCTTCGTGTGGCACTGGACACATTGACACCTTGCTGGCGTTTCTTTTTTTTTGTTTGTTTTGCTTGTTGATGTCGAGCTGATTCTCAAATTTTGGCGAGTCTAGCACTCTGTTCATACTACCTGCTCCCCAAGCTTATGCAGCCACGGTCTTTTTGCCTGTGTGCCGTTTCAACGGTGCATTTGGCTTCCTCAGGCACATGGTGGTGCGACGCCATCTCATCGCCCTACTGCTAATATCAGCAGCGATGAGGGAGCACTGCACTATGTGTATCTGTTCTGTCTGCGCGCATGCTTGCAGCAAGGCGCGTCGGACGACAAGCCTAAAATTGGCTCTTCATCCGCATCATTTCACACCTCCCTCCCTTCGCCTTCCCTTCCCCCGCTGTCTGAAGGTGTCCGTGCTTCTTTGTGTGTGTATGCGCTGTTTAGCCAATTGTGCTGCATCCGGAAAAAGCTGTGTTTGTTCTCGCTCGCGTTACGCTGTTTGCCTTGTGTGGCCTGTTCGAGCCTAAAAAAAAGTGTGGAGTGTACAGACACCCTGCTGCGCCGCTATGAAACGCAGACGTTTCGACAGTGATGACGACGAGGATGAGGTGGTTGGCCAGCCGCTGAGTGAGAGCAATGGCTTGGGTAGTTTTCCCTACGCCTCAACGCATGACCGCGACGTGATGCGTGACATGGGCCTCGCATCCTCCTCGTCCAGCGAGCGTGCACCCTCGGAGGTCTCACAACCAATGTCATCAACGGACGAACACGCCGAAGTCCGGACTGCCGGGGCTCCACCCGAAGGACCCAGTGGTGATGCTGGCAAGAAGGTGCAACTCCACACGTCGTGCTGCGCGTTGGACCAGGATGTTCCAGATGCGCTGAAGGGACTCTTAGGTGATGCGCTTCTTTCCGTGTACACGGTGCCTCTCGAGTACCTGACAACGCAGCGTCCCGTAGACGATAGGCTTCTCACTCAGTATCTCCCCTTTAAGGAGTCGCCGTCAGTCCTGCGCACACTGAGTTTGCTCAAGTCTGAAGAGGATCGCCAAGACGTCGTCGCCGCGAACCGTTTTGGCATTGCTCCTGGGTGGCGATGGGATGGCGTGCTGCGCGGCACCTCCTTCTTGACGTGATACACGGATGTGAATAGTGTGAGCATGTGGTCAGTGCGGCTGCGGCAAGCAGCATTCTGCTGTCATTTTCGCTCGCCGGTAAACTGTATTTAAAAAAATGTCCCCCCCCCCCCTCCCTTCCCCCTCTACCGCACTCCGAAGCACTGTGGCTCGTGAGTGCTTCCTCGGCTCTCTGTTGCTCTAAAGTGAATGCCACCGTCAGCGCACCATGCGTTCTGATCGCTGACCTCGCTGGCGATCTCTGATCACACGTTACGTCGGATGTCGTGGCCAGTTGCACGCAAGTGCCGTTTCGGTCATTCAGCGCATTGGCACTCCCGTCTGCAGACACATCAGCCCCATGTCATCATCTCGCTTTATCGTCTCCTCTCTGTTCTAATGTACGCGAACGCCTTGCTGCACAGTGCACTCATCCAAAACAAACAGTTTCCTTTTTTTTTTGTAAAAAGAAAATTACTATCCCTCACGGCGTAGGGCTCAGTAGACTCCGTCTGGCTCTTCTGCCGACTTCATCTGATTCACACACACACACTATTGTTGCTGCTGCCTCACCGCCGTGTCTGCACGCTTGCTGGTCACCCTTATACAACACCCTCCTTCTCAGTCTCGCCCGTCACTGTCTGACACTGGCTGTCGCTTGTACCGATAGATATATATGAGGACTGGCTAGCATGGATCTAGACCCCCCTTTTACTCGCGAAGAGGAGACGCGCATGCACCAACTAGAGAAGCTTCTGCAAGATGGCGCCGCGCTCACTGAGGAGCAGCAGATTGAACTGGCTAGCATCAAGAGTCGGTACCACCAGTTTCTCATTGAAGGTGAACGTGTCTTGCGAGAAGGGGCTGCCCTGAAGAAAGCCAGCGCGGAAAGAGAGAAGGCGCAGGCAAACATGACGTCGGCCGTGAGCGATTCTTTTGACAAGGTCGGCAAGGCCCTCTACTTTTGGGGATCGCTCGCGGCGACCGCGGTGCCTGGGTATTTGGGACGCAAAGCCGGTGTCACGACAGATTTTCTGCATTGGAACTTCGTGACGGACCACATCATTCTCGGCGCCTTGCCGGTTGTGACGCAGTTCGGCTCGAGTGGTGGTCACATGAGTCAGATCCGTGAGCAGCTCCAGGCACAGCACAAGACACTGGGCATGGTCCTCGCGTGTCTCGAGACGGATGAGATGGATGGCTACGGTGTGGGGCCCGTACAGTTCGCGAAGGAGCAAGACTGGAGAGCCGAGTTGAACCCAGATCTGGTGTATGTGCAGCTTTCGATGCCGGACACAACTGCGAGCGTTGAGGTGTCCAAAGTCGGCGATGCCATGGACAAGATGCACGACTGCATTGCCACGCGCAACCAAGTTGTCTACGTTCACTGTAAGGCGGGAAAAGGCCGCAGCTGGATGGCTGTGATGTGCTACTTGACAACCTATGGAGGCATGGCGTACCGCGATGCTGCAGCGCTATTGCAAAGACAACGCGGCCAAGTTCACCCCTCCGTGTCTCAGGAGTGCTTCGCACGCGAATTTCCGATTCGCTACGCGGAGTGGAAGTCCCTGCTAGGCACAACGAATGCCAGCCAGTAGAATGACCCAGTTTCGTGTTCCGTTGAAGCTCGCTGGCTGTCCTCGCATGGGCGTAGGTCGCTGTACTCCTGTTCTGACTGTCATCGATTCTTGACAGCTTTAGATTTCCTTCTTCTGTGTTTATGTGTCTGTCTGCTTTTTTTTTGCCGATTCTATTTTCTTTTCACGTCTAACGTCTATGCACTCTCTCATTCACCGCAACAAGCTCTGCCCTCGTTCTGACTGCGCTTTCTTTTGCGCTGTTCCTCATGATCCTCTCTCTCCTCTGCCCTCCCCGAATGATGTCACAACCTGTACGAGGCGCCCAGCGAACTCGCTGCCACTAGGAGCCCAGTGAAATGTGGTTGCGACACACGCCAACCCCATATCGTGTAGTTCTCGTCCTCCTCAGTGCTCTTTCTCTTTCCATTGTCATCTTTCGCCCCACCCCCAACCTCTTCTTCACCCACCTGAACGGCTATTCTACTGATGCACTCGCGTGCTGCGCCTCTCTCTCCCCCCCCCTAGAGTTCACCCCGCCCCCCTGCCCGCCGCATTGCTGTCTTTGTCGCTCCTCTTTCGTGGACCCGCGTTTACATTTTGTTTGTTTGTTTATTTTTGCGTTGTCTGTTATACAGTAAGGTAGGCCTCGTGCATCACCATGTCTGTCTCTGCTTGCTGTGATGCTGTGGCGTCCATTGCGGATGAAACGCCCATGACGACGGTGCAGGCCATCGCTGCGCAATGTGAAGCGTTCCTCGGAAACACAGGGGATATCATTGAGGCTGTTGAGAACGCCTTGTCCATCTCCTCCGGCAAGCAGCGGCTGCTGCTGTGGATGTTCGTGGATCGACTGGTAAAGCAGCATGACATGTTTCTGGACGCATTGCGGCCACGTATCCTCTCCCTCGCAACGCAGTACGCGCCGGCCACAGATTCGGCTGAGTGGAGTGATTTTGCCGCTCTTCTGAAGGCGTCATTTGCGAACACGAAGCTGTTTGGACCGGCGCTCGTCAACCTCATCTTCACACAGCTTACCGGGTCAAGTACGGGTGGCCGAGGACGCAATAAAAAGGCGGCGACCGGGTCACCTCAAGCAGCTGCACGTCGAGGCGGTGCCGGTAACCAGCACGGCAACAATAACAACAATAACAACAAGTCATCGCTCGTTCTGCACAGCACTGCCCTGCGCAGTGTTGGCGGTGCGTTTGTGACCAAGGCTGTGGCTGTCGAGAGATCTGAGAGTCAGAAGCACCGACTGCAGGTAAAGACACTAGACAGTCAAATGGCGATGAATGTTGCCAGTAGCTATGCTCCTGCGAGACCAGTGGAGCTGGCCGTGCCGCAGCTTCACCCGGACGCTGACGCTCCGCGCGGCCACATGAAGGCGCTTCCTTCCGACTATAACAAGTCCTACGAAGAGGAGCGGCGCCGTAAGTTGCGCGAGGTGATGGCAGCGGACCGAGAAGAACAAAAAGGCAGACAAGACGACGCGGCGCTTAAAAAGATACGAAGCGAGGGAGGCAAACAGCCCAGTCACGGCGCTGGTGATCCAAGTGCCTCCGCAAATGGAACCGTGTCATCGTGGTACCAACAACAGTTTCCCGACTACTCGGACGTGCAAATGCCGCTCGAGCTCCCTCGTGACGAATACGGTGTACGACGCGGTAACTTCCCCTTGGGTGTACGCTTCATCCGCGAGGCGATTCGCTCGTGCGGTGGCGCCATCGAGCTGGATGTCATTGTCAATCGCATCTCGACTCTCTCCAACCGAGACGCCGTAGCTGAGTTCGGAAATGTTCGTGAGTTTCTGCAGATCCACAGTCCAACGTTCCGCATCTGCCTCGAAGGATCCAAGATGGTCGTGCGCCTGGTTGATCAAAGCGGCAATGACGAGCCGACGTGGGAGGTGCTCGAGTGCCCGTCCTGTTCCAAGCGTGTGCGCGGCCGCAACTTCGCACGCCATCACAACAGTCGTCGATGCATCACGGCGCAGCTGGCGCTAGGTCTGCAGCAGGACTATGAGGGGCGAGGCCCCATCGCCGAGCTAGCCTTCGCCACAAAGCTTATTCTGCAGAAACGGACGGCGTTTACCGATGAATTGGACTACTTTTCAAGCTGTCTCGAGAAGGCTGCGGCCGTGCGACGCTTTCGTCTGGCATCACCGCGTCAGTTCGCTCCCGTCCTGAAGGCTATGCGCACAGTTCGCGACTGGTGGCTGGGCAAGAAAGGCGTGACAGAGATGTCCGATGCGGTGGTGGATTGCACGGACGCGTCCGTCGTGCACTTTTTCGCCGTTATTGGGGAAAATGTGCATCGCCTTCCGATCGCGTGGATCGAGACCGGGGACGTGATTGACATGTGCCAGCGGTTTTCCTCCCACGTTAACCCGCCCTATAATCCACCCCCGCGCCCAGCAGATCCTCGTATCAGCCTGCAGAACGAGTACCCTGGCTTTCTGTTTTGTGAAAGCGAGGTCGATGACGACGACGAGCCGAGCGGGGATGAAGATGAGTTTTCGGATGACGAGGCTCCCACCTTCACCTTCGCCCCGCCTGTCGGTGTCGCCGAGACACTCTTCACGGCGGGCTTTGAGCGAGACACGAAACAGCTGCAGCACCGGATGCGCACGGCACCACCAATGGTGCTGACCCATGTGCTGAAAAGTGATGGTCATCAGTCGTACCAACAAATGTACGATGAGATGGGTGCACACGGTGGCAGCAACTTCAGCAGCGCCGCGCCTGCCGCAACCAAGATTTGACAGTGATGATACCACTTTCGGCACCTATTATGATGCGTTTTCTCTCTGTTGTTTTTTTTTAGTGATCCCTGTACATTGCGGAAGTGTCATTGATGCCTTCGCCGCTGGGCATGCGCGAATATGAGGTAGTCTACAGACTAAGGCTGTGCTGGCGGCAGGCACACTGACCTACAATAACACGCTAAGACACACACACACATCATACAATAAGCTAAAGGACGCTACTCATCGCGTATCTTGTCGTTTGAGCGCAGCGTCAAGGCTGCGAAGGCTCACGAAATTGAACGCGAGAAGCCGCTTCCGCCACAACACGCTCGCTTCTGCCGGTTTTCGCCATTGGTTGATCACGGCGGCTCAACGACTCTTTTCCCGTCCCAACCGGTCTTGGCGCCTCTGGCAAACGCCTCCGTTCATGCCGTGGCCACGCTTGTTTCTATATTGCTTTGGTTGCTTGCTTCATTGACCCTTTCCATCTCTTCAACCTGCCTTTGATGCTCTCTTTCTCTCTCTCTCTCTCATCATCGACTCCCGCCCCGGCGGATTCTACGCAGAAACGGTAGCACCCAGTCTTTTGGTTTGATCGATTTTTTTTTCCACACTCTCTAGCATTGTGCTGTGCCAGACTGCCTGTTGACCTGACCACAACCGGCTGCTGGTGATGCATGCCGATGACGTGAAGGAGATGCTTGCTGGCTCCTTAGGGGGTGCGTGCGCGACAGTGATTGAGTACCCAATGGATACAGTCAAGGTGCGGCTACAAGATGACGGCAAACGGTACGCGAGCGTGCTGGGCTGTGTCAAGACAATCGCAAAAGAAGAAGGCGTGATCAACGGTTTCTTTCGCGGCCTGCCCGCACCCGTGTTGGGGGCTGCCATGGAAAACGCTATTCTGTTCGTGTCTTATCGTAGTGCCATCGACTGGTTCCAAAATGTGTGCTACGGCGTGTGCACCGAACCGGACAAGGAGGATTACCTCTCCGTTACCGTTGCCGGGGCACTTGGCGGTCTCGCTGTTTCACAGGTGCTCACGCCGGCAGAGCTCATCAAGTGCAAAATGCAGATCCAGAATACGTTGCCGCCCTCTGAGCGTGTGTACAAGAATTCCATGGATTGTTTTGCAGCCACATTTCAGCGGCGCGGCATCAAAGGTCTCTACCGCGGCCACATTGCAATGATGATTCGCGAGGCCGTCGGCTGTGGGTTTTACTTCTTGGCGTTCCAAAGCGTGATCAGGTCCTTCCTGCGAGACGGGCAGGCCTTCCACGACGTGTCACCCGCTGTCCACCTCCTTGGTGGAGGCTGTGCGGGTGTGGCATTTTGGACCATGACATACCCAGTAGATGCCGTCAAGACGAAACAGCAGACAATGAAGGCGGATTACTTGAAATTAAATTTTAGGCAGTGCTGCGCGCGTTTGTACAAGACGGAGGGGATGCGAGGGCTGTATCGTGGGTACGGTGTAACAGCGCTGCGCGCCTTTCCAGGAAACGCCGTCCTAATTGCTGTCTACGAGCAAGTGACGTACCTGTGGGATCTCGCAGCAAAGACGAAACATCGCCATTAAATGTGGCCGGAAGTGGGTCTCAAGGGCAACCAAGCTTAGTCTCCGGTTCCAGCGAGTGGAGACCACCTCCCCGCGGCGTCTTGTTTGCCTAATGTATGACAACTCATACGTATACCCCCCCCCCCCACCCACCCACACACGAATGTCGCTTGAAAGCACGGTTTCTGCATATCACTAGCCCCGTAGCTGTTACTGTTGGTCTTGTTACTACTGACTTGTTGTTCTCCCACGCCGTTCCCTCGAGGTGGTGGGTCTCCTCTGTTGTTGCGTTGCTTTGTTCACGGCTGCACCCTCTTTGTCTTTGGGTTCTGTCCCTTTTTGGCCGCCATATTAGGAGCAATTGGTTGCTTCTTATTCTGTGTTTTTTTTTTGTACCGTGCTACGTGTTCCTCGTTCCCCGCACTTGTCGCCGGATTCAATCCATCGTTGCTGTTTCGTTTTTGACAGTATCACCCGCGGTTGGTGGCTCTGTGTCGGGCTGTCACCGTTGATATTCACACACACACAAAAAGAAAAAACAATATGAAACACTAAAGGTATCACCACATTTAAGGCACACAATGCATCGCGACCGGCCTCTAATAGGGTGAGAGGGACGGCGTTTGCGTACGGTTGCCTGGCGCTCGCACTGAAATGCGATTTTTGCCGTGTGCGGGTCGCACCACACCGCCTAGTGTGTTTCTCGCGGTATTTGCCGTCCTCTGATTCTCATGGCGCAAAGCGGGTCGGTTCTCTGTTACGGGTTCTTCTTAATCGTTCCATCTGTGTTCGGCCTCCGCATTGGTGTTGTGCCATGCGCACCGCAAATGTTCTCAACTGACACATCATCCTTCTTTGTTCGTCCCATTCTGCGTGCTCGCCTCCACTCGCTCATATTTATTGTTTACACCCGCGTGACCACCAAAAAAAAAAACGTTCTCTTTTTGTATAGATATCACTGAGAGTACGAAAAAAAAAAAAAAGTGACAGAGAAGGAGAGAAAGAAAGAAAGACTAGACGTTAGGATGCCACTCGTAAAGCAGATCGTAATCCCAGGTAAAGATCTGGGCAAAGGGCCTCTTCAGTTTTGCTGGAACGCGTCAAGCCGTGTCGCTGCTGTCTCGGGCAATGGCGGTAAAGTCTTTCTGATCAGTCGCCAGGGGACAGTCGAACACCAATTTGCGTTGTCAAACGTCACGCGTCTCGAGTGGGATGGCGTGGCTGATGTATTGGCCATGAGCACGTCAAAAAGTGGTTCGTTCCATTTTTACAATCATCGTGGACGCAAGGTCGACGTCGCGGATACGGGGATGGGCGACATAACCACCTTCAAGTGGGCACCCAAGGCACCGATTCTTATCGCCGGTTCCAGCAAGGGTGAGGTCATTCTGTTTAATCGGGGGACGCAGCAGGTCACACCAATCTCTGGAGTTCACGCGCAGTCCATTGTCGATGTCGCCTGGACCCACAACACCAACCACTGCGTGGCGATCAGTGAAGACAGACAGCTTTCCGTGATCGACATGAGCGGTGCTGTGCTGTCGAAAATCGCACTCAGCGGGACACCACTGTCTTTGGTGATTTACGAGACGAAGCCGTCGGCGGTGGCACCAGGCAAGGCCGTGGCGGTCGTCAACCTCGGCAAGGCACTCCAGGTTGTAAGCTTGTACTCCAGCGAGACATTCACGTCGCAGTTTCAGACGGAGCTGGGTGCCATTGAATGCATAACTTCTAATCCATCAGAGGGGGTTGTCTTCATTGGATTCTCGAGCGGGACAGTAGGCACGGCGGCCATTGAGGGCGGCGATATGCACTTGGCGTCGCATGTGAATGCGTTCAAGAACAAGGTATCTAACGCATCGTACGGCCCCGGCAGCGGTCTCTACCTCGCGTCATCGGACAACATGGTGAAGCTGTTTGGGGTGTCCTCTGACGCATTGGTCGAGATTGCGGACGATGTCGTCACGCCTGACGCAGAATTTGGTCCGTTGCGCCTCGTGCGGTGGAGCACGGACGGGCAGTGCGTGTGCATGGACACAGCCAGCGGCTCCTTCCTCACGTACATGTTCAACGTCCCCAATGTGAGTGCGGCGTGCGGCAGCCTGGTGTTTTACTTTACCTCGTCCCGTGTGGTGGGTGTGAAAAATATCCGCGAAGGCACGGTGCTGTGCACAGTGCCGATTGACATCAAGCCAACGTTCATGGCAGCCGGCATGAGCATGATGGCGGTGGGCACGGGAAACACTGTTCTGTTCTACGAGTACTTTATTCCGAACTCGATCCCGCACGCACTTGAAACACCACTTGCTGGTGGTAAGGACACCCAGAAGACGCACTCGCAGCTTCTGCGCCAGATGGAGTACCCGTCGACGGTGACGGACATCAAGGTCTCTTCTCACTTTGCAGCGGTGTGCTACGATGGCAAGGCCCAACTGCACACCATTCGTGACACCGAGGAACCGCAGTCAATGGTGTTCCCGGGGCCCAACGAGACCAAGGTGATCGCAGTGGGGCTCTCTGAGACGCTGTTTCTCTACGTGACGTCCAACAAGGTAACCGTGATCGCACTGCGGAATCTGCAGCCGGTCGCGGAGTACAGCTTCAACACAACTGTGAAACGTGCTTTTGCGAACCCGATGTGTACCCGCGTTGCGTGCATCGACGACGCCAACTCTCTTGTAGTGCTAAACCCAATCACGGAAGGGGCGGCTGCCGCAGAGGGCTACGAAGCGTCTCACAAACAGGTACTGTGGGACCAAATGGACGCGACTGTGTTTGTGACCTACGATAGCAAGAGCTTCATCACCTACGTGTGTGCAGCACACAGTCGTCACGGCGCGACGTGCGAGTCCGCACTGGTGCGCAACTCGAACAACGACAACCTCTACACGCCGCTGCCTGCCAACCACACCCCCGTCAGTCTCTGCCGAGGCACGGTCACAGCCCAAGCTAGCAACGGACAGCTCACCTCCATTCTGCTCAGCTCCCATGTGGATATCAATGTGCGCGTTCCAAACACGGACGCATTCTACAACAACTACTGCCTCCATCGTCTACGGTGGGCCTCACAGAACATTTCCACCCCCAGTGAGGCGGAAGACCTCGCCCACAAGGCACTGCATATGCTCGACATCGAGCTCGCTATTCGCGTGTACAGGCAACTGTCGCAGCCGACGCTTGTTCTCTGCCTGGAGAAGATAAAGCACATTCACGAGAAGAATCTTCTGCTCGGCCACGTGTCGATGATTATGGGCTATTTCAAGGAGGCCCAAACTTTTTTCCTCCGCTCGTCGCAACCGCTGTGTGCGTTGGAGATGCGGCGTGACTTGATGCAGTGGGAGCCCGCACTGGCACTGGCAAAGGAGATGGCGGAGGACCAGGTCCCGGTCATCTCCAAGGAGTACGCTCAGCAGTTGGAGTACCGCGGCGAGTACGTCAAAGCGCTCGAAATGTTCAAGAACGGCAAACGACCGCTCCCCACAGGCCATGCCAGCACAGAGCTGACGGCGGCTCAGCAGGAGGTCAGGCAGCACAATGAGCAGTGCGTGGAGGGTACCGCGCGGTGCTTCATCCGCACCGGCAGCGTGAAGGAAGGTGTTGACATCGCACTCAAGTCAGAAAACAAGGAGTTCGTCCGTGAGTGCGCCAAGCTGTGTGAGGAAGCTCAGCGGTTCGAGGAGGCGGCGCAGCTTTGCGAGAAGGCCGGAGATGTGGAGCACGCCGCCACGCTGTACATTGAGCGTAGCAAAAACCTGAAGGCAGCGGGCCGCCTTCTTCCCCAGATCAAGTCACGCAATATTGTCGGTCTGTATGCCAGTGCCAAGGAGGCGGAGGGCAGCTACAAGGAAGCAGAGGAGGCCTTTTCGCAGTCGGAGGACTGGGACAACGTCGTGCGCATCAAGGTGGAAAAGCTGAACGACCTGCACGGTGCCTATGTGATTGTCCGCAACACTCGCTCCGCGGACGCTGCTGCGCTGGTGGCAAACATGTGCAAAAAGAAGGGCGAGTTTGGCACTGCAGTCGAATTTCTTGTCCTGGCCAAGTCGACCGGTGAGGCGTTTGAGTTGGCGAAAGAGAAGGACTGCATGTTCAATTACGAAAGTGCCCTTCTGGGACAAATACAGCTTCAGAACGGCATCGCTCCGCTGCAGCATCAGCCGGACTTTATCATGATCGCCGAGTATTATGAGCGCATAGGCAAACCTGGACAGTCAGCTATGTATTACCACATCGCAGGAAACTACACGATGGCTCTCAAAAAGTACATGGAAGCGGGCGAACCAGAAGACATTGAGAAGGCCGTTGAGGTGGTGGGAAAAGCACGCAGCGATAGCCTGACGAACAAGCTGATCGACTACCTGATGGGAGAGAGTGACGGTGAGCCCAAAGACCCGTCGTACATTTTCAAGCTGTACATGGCACTCGGTAGCTACGAGAAGGCCGCCAAGACATCCGTCATTATTGCGACCAAGGAGCAAGAAATCGGCAACTACAAGAGCGCCCACGAGACGTTGGTGGAGGCGTGCCGCATTCTGCAGGATAAAAGCATGCGTGTACCGAACGATTTGCGACGCACACTGATGCTCCTGCACTCGTACATCATCGTGAAGGACCTGCTCAAGATCATGCAGGACGAGCCAACTGCGTGCCGTATGCTGCTCCGTGTGTCACGCAACATCCAGAAATTCCCAAAGCACATCGTCACCATCGTGACGTCGACTGTGCTGCAGTGTGTCAAGTCGGGTTTCGCTAAGTCAGCGTTTGATTTCGCGTGCGTGCTCGTACAGAACGAAAAGTATCGCGTTCAGCTGAGTGACAAGCACAAAAAGAAGATTGAGGGCATTATCCGCAAACGCGGCAACGATGTTTTGACTGACCCTGTCGAGGAGATGTCTTCCTGCCCATTCTGCGATGCGCCTGTGGCAGAAACGGAATTAGAGTGTGGCGCCTGCAAAAACGCCCTGCCGTTTTGCATCGTCTCGGGCAAACACGTTGTGAAGACTGACTTTACCACAGTACCCTGCTGCGGCTTCCCCGCCATCTACTCGCTGCTCATGAAGCGTCTGCAAGTGTCACCGTCATGCCCCATGTGCGATGCAGCCGTCGACATCAACGCCGTGCGCAAGCAGACAGACCCAGACTTGAATGCACTGTAGTCGAATAGGTGCGAAGACAGCAACAACAACACGGCCTTGTATCACTGTTGACACTAGTCTTTTCTGTTGGCGGGTCTCTCAATCCGGTGCGGCGTGGGTGCCGGACTGTCTTTCCTTTCATATACTAAGCCGTCGTGCTTTGCTTGGCCACCGCTGATGTTTTTTTACTGGGGTGATTTCCACTGCCCCCATTCCCCCTCCACTTGTTGCTGTGCTGACACTGCGTGCAGTTATGTCTTGTGCTTTTTGTTGTTGTTGTTACTGTTTGTGTGTTTGTTATGTTCGTTACCGCTCAAACTCTTGATGGCCACTACCATCGCATGTACGTATGACTTCTAGACTAACGATGCATCCTGTTTCCCCAATGAATCCAAAAAAAAAAAAAAGCCTATCGACCATCAACAACCATATACGAGAATTACCGTTTCTTTAAGGCACACCAAGTAGCTGGCACTCAGAGGGCCAACAGAATGGCTGGGCGGTCCGCGTCAAGGCAAGGCAGCGCACCTCAACGACGCGCCTGGGACACAGCTTCCTTGACATCTCTCTTTGTGTGCCTGCAACATCCCCGGCACTCGCACCTACCACTTCGTTTGCGTTGTTCTGCTGTTTCTGATTGCATGCTTATGTGTTTAGGAAACATGCCACCGCCGTTGTTCACCACCCTGTGGTGCCTCGTTTTATGGAGTCGGACAATGGCCAAGTACCATTGAGTTTTCCTTGTGCTCACACCATGGCTGTGTGGTTGCTTTCGTTCACCTCCCTGTCGGATACTCACTACTCAGTTCTCCCGTTATCTGCTGCCCCGAAAACTCTTGCACTTATATTTCTTCAGCTATCCACCGTTCGCCCTTCCCATCAGTTCCAACACACAGAAATACCACGACAACGACCCCACTTTTTCTTTTACTTCTATTGTTTGTCACGCCTCCTTACCAATTAGAGATTCCGCATAAATAATTAACAAAAACAGATTAATCCACGATGTGCTCGGCCTGGGTTCCTCTCGAGAACAATCCAGATGTTCTCAACCCTTACATGGCGAAGCTCGGTGCAACCAACGCTAAAGTCGAGTTTGTGGATGTGTTTGGTGTCTCTGAGGAACTGCTGGCTATGGTCCCACAACCTGCGCACGCGGTGCTGTTTGTCTTTCCTGTCACAGCCGACTCAGACCAAGAAGCACGTCACTTGACGGACGCTCAGCACGACAAGGTTGAAAAAATGATGCAAGATCACAGTTTATTTTATACAAAACAGTATACTGAAAATGCGTGTGGCACAATCGCGGTGCTGCACGCCCTTTTCAACAACATGGAGCGTGTTGCGCCGCTCGAACCCGACAGTGTGCTTGCATCGCTTTATGCAAAAGTGGTGGAATGCCACGCGAACCCCGTTGACGCGGGTACCGTGATCATGAACTGTGGCGGGCTTGCTCAGGCGCATTCTTCTGCCGCTGCGGAAGGTATGACGTCGGAACCGGACAGTGGTACCCCTGTCGATCTCCACTTTGTGTGCTTTGTTTGTGCAGGCGGTCGGTGCATTGAGTTGGACGGTCGCCAGGCACGTCCAATTCTCCATGGACCGTGCCCCACAAGCAGCGACCTCCTCAGCGCTGCGGCAACGGTGATCAAGCACAAGATGGACTCAAACCCCAACTCCTTCGAGTTCAGCATCACCGCTCTCGTCTCCAGTCAAGGTTAATCGGATAGTGCTCGACTTCCACAAGCTCAGTCGAAGAGCCGCATGTGTCTTTGTTTATCGTCACTCACTCCTTTTTGCGGGCTCTTTTCCATGTCGTAGCAGATGACAACGTATAGTGTCTTCTCAACCTGTGTAGATGAGAATAGCACTCAAAAGAAGCCAAAAACAAACAATACAGAACCTGTCGCGGCTCCTCTTCCATTTCCCATACTGGGTGAACTGAGAAGTGAGGCCACTGCGACAGAGAGGAACTACGCAATCTACTGTCGTTCCACGTAGTGGCGTGGTGCCCGTCATGCAAATTCTGGTCACGCCATCGCCTTGTTCTCTTTTTCGTCTTCAAGCACAACCGCCTGTGTGCACCTCATCTTGCCGTGTAGCACGACCGTATATATATATATATATATGTATTTGTACGGCACACACTTCCAATGGCTGCATCCTACACTTGACATCTCCTCACCTCGTCTTTTGGTACCGTTCTGTGTGTTTCGGCTGCATCTAGTTCTGATTCTGTTGATCGTTTAGTGCATTCGGCGGATGTCATCCACAAGAGACAGCAAGTCTTTCGCTTCTTGTATTCCCTCCTGCGACTTTGCTACCCGCGGACCATGAGGCGTTTTTACGTAGCCTCCCTGCCGCTTCAGTACTTCTCCACCAGGCGCGGAGCCTCGTGGAGGCTGAAGAGCGACGGCCCGCCGCTCAGTACACACGTGTCACGTGTCCTTGCAGCGCTAGAGGCACTCGAGAAGCAGGCGGGTCATCCGGTCTCTCTGGAACTTCAGTCCAATGGCCGCTTTGTATTGCGGAGTGGTGGGACTGATGAGAAGTCGGATCTCCGTTCTGTGATGGTTGACTGCAGTTGGCATGACGCAGCGGGCAGGGCGCTGAACGTCTTCCGAGATGGTGCTACCGCAAACAGACACGCCAGCAGGGCCGCATCCAATTTCGCGCAGATTTCGCAGAGCGGTGGCCACGCTCGTCATGGCGTTCCCGTCGTGCTAGATGTGGCGCCTTCAGTTCGCGAGGACCTGCATGCAAGCCAATTTGTACGTGCACTCTTTCCTCACCTTGAGCTTCATGTGGATCATACAACGGGGTCGGATGTGAAAGATGTGCGAACACATGCGCACACCGTGTCGCTACGGCGACGGGCGAGTGGTGACGTGCTGACAACAGAAGAGGAGGACGCACTGGAACGCTTCTACGGCAGTGCTGTGGGCTACGGGTACAACAAGACTCTGGCGAGGGCCATGCGGGCGGCGTGTGATGCGGTGGGCAGGGTGTACGGCAGTGCCCTCAATGGCTCGTCGGCTCCGCAATACACAGGTCACTCGGTGTTGGATATGTACCTGTCACTCCTTCGCACCCATGCCCCAGACGCATCGCTCCGAGTGGAGCACTGCGACTCGCAATTGAATCCCGCCGCAACGCCGGACGGCTCACTGCGCGGCGCTGACGCAGAGCCGACGGCACTGACGATTCAGCTGGCGAATGCAGGAAACACCATTGTCGAGCGCCACACAGACGCACCAGAAGCGCTGCTCACCATTATGGGTGCTCTTGAGGCTGCGTGCCGCTCCATTGCACCTGTGGAAGCCCATGCTCTGGCGCAGAACTTGGAGAGACGGCAGATGGTAGTCGTCCTGCCCGAGCAGCGGGTCAGTGTGAAGAGACTCTTGCTTCGACTGCTGGATTATCACTTTGGCCTTGCGGAAGAGCAGCTTGTGCTCGACACGACTCGTTCGTCCTCGGGTCTCTTCGCTTGTGTGCTCAAGCTGTCGCTTCACCTGGAAGATTGGATGCCCTGCCATGGTGTGTCGCAGATCACCGTATCCCTAGCATCGGGCTCTGGAACGACGAAGAGAGGGGCCGCGGAGTCGGCCTGCGTCGCCGCTATTCAACGCTTATTCCCGGATGTGTTCGCTCAGCATGTAGCCGGGCACACCGAGATCTCTGCCATTCTGCTCAACTCCAAAGCCGCAGAACAAGGCCAGTTGGCGCCCCCTGTTTCACAGGGGCTCAAAGCGCAGCTGAACTGGGCGGCCGAGCAGAGCGGGGTCGCCTGGCGGTGCACAACACGTCATCTCAAAGCGAGCATGGACTATCCTGAACTCGGTGTTGTCGTGCACAGTCCTGTGTGGTGCGCTGAAACCATCGTGTCCGCGCCGCCAAACGGTGGCAGCCGTGCCGACGGCGAGGGCACCTCTGTCACCCCTGATGTTGTTATCCGCGCTCTTGACAGCCGCAAATCGCGTGCTGAGCAGAAGAGCTACGCCCGAGCGCTGGTAAAGTGCTTTCCTGAGCGCTGCCGTGATGCTGTGGCACATGCGGTGGCTCTGTCGTTGTTGGCCCCAGATGGCGCACTGTTGCCGTGCCCAGGGGTCGAGACGATGCCGAATGAAAACGACTTCAGTGAGGCTTGCCATACTGATGCCAACCTCCGCGCTCTCAAAACGCTTGGGTTGCCGTTCTCTCTTGTCCTCTCGTCTCCTGCATCGGAGGGCTGGAGCAATGGCGCAGCACGGTCACTGTTACAGCGTTATGACGATTTTTTGATGAACAGTGGACGTGCGGTGGACACCGACGGAGAGCCCAGTGTGTGGACTATTGACGTGCGGTTCGACGAAGGCACGGGTCAGCACCTTGCCACCGCACGTCTCATCCCACCCCTTACAGATAGTGACCGTCGCCAAGAGGAACAGCATCCTGGTAGTGACGTGTCATATGAGGCCTACCACTGGTCGCGATGGGCAGCGCGACTTGCTGTGAGTCAGAAGTGCGCCAAACACCAACACGGCGCAGACACGCTCTCTGCACAACTGCGCGCGCTGCTCGGAGACGCACCCACTTCGCTTTCTCTGACGCGGCCGTTGGAACAAACTGTGGAGGCCCTGCGACGATTGTATGGGGTTTCAGTTCTTCTGCGTGCTTCACTATGCCCACCAGACCCGGGTGCCACTGGCAACGACGGTGCTGAGCCGTCTCGCGTCCTCGTCGAGCTCTGGGGTTGTTCAGAATGGCCGTGTGCAGACAGGCCGGAGACACCACAGTCCTTGCCAGCCGAGGAGGCGTCGGCGGTGACGCAGAGTAGCGGTTCCGCGCTCGTAGCGCGCAGCACTGCCACGTCTCTCCTTGGGAGTGTGCTGAAGTGTTGTCGTATTGTGATGACTCACCATGTACAGCCACTGACGGACGTGTTTCCGAAGTCCTTGATTCACGACGAGACGGTGGTGATCACGGGATGGCACCGCGGCACGGTGGCGATACTTCCACAGTTGCTCGACTGCGTGCGCAATGACGTAGAGCAAGCCGCCCACGGCACCGTCGTGTCACCGAGTGTCTCGACGGCACCGGCATTTGTGTGGAGTGTTGAAGCTGTTGTGACTTCGTCAGGTGAGCTTGCGCATCTCCTCTTCAAGGTCCAGTCATCGACCGCCGCGGTGACCCTGGAAACTGTGACCGACACAAATCTGCTTACTGCGCTGTGCAACCTGGAGGAACGCGTTCGCGGCGAGATTGGCGACAAGACCCTAGTTAATGCGCACTTTGTGAGGTGTGGCGCTAGGACGTTCAACACGCACGAGGATGCACTCCGTTCCCTCGTGAGCCACCGACTCGGCTTGTCCATCGTTGTTGACACGTGCTCTGATGGGGAGATGTGGCACTGCGAGATAAGTCTTTCTCTAGGCAACGATATCCTTTATTTGGTGAGTCGTAGCGCGGCGGACCGTAAATCTGAAGCGGCTGAAATGGCGGCTTCCTCCGCGCTCCGCTCGTTTTTCGCAACTGATGCCGAGAATATCAGCGTTGTCGGACGTCCAGCGAGTTCCCCTCAATCGACCGATAATGTGGTTGTCTCAGGCTTATTCTTCCGCCGACTCTCGTAAGCACACGAGTTATTGGCGTCTGCGTGTTGGCACGTGATCCTGCTGATACTGGCTCGTTGTTGGTAACACATTGCTGTGCGTGGCGGAATACGCAGTTCGATCGCCGACTTTAAGCGTTGTTGTTGTTGTTGTTGTTTGACTCGTCCTTCTTTTCATTCCGTGTTCACAGATACGGCAGACACGCCATTCCTGATTCGAACAGAGCACCTCTAGGAAGTTGTTGCGTGACATTATCCCTTTGCGCATGCCTATGCTTGTACACGGTTTCAGTTTGGTCGTGTGTTCGCTGGGCTTGCTACGCGTTCTTGCTTTGTAGTCCCCTGCGGTATCTCGCAACATTGGTCTCACACCCACACACACACTCACTGGGCTTCGTGTATCTTCCGTGACCCCCCCCCCCCCTTCAGTACGCCAATATCCCCTTTTAACATCACTCGCTGATCCCGTCACTGATTTCCCCGTTCTCCCTCCTCTTTGTTTTTTTTTATGCAAAAACAGCAAACAGTAGTGTATTCGCTTTGAGATTGCGCGCCATTTGCTTGTGTCCGCATCACAACACGTCTCTCAGCACCGGTGCTGGCTTGTTAGTTTTGTGACAGTTCAACTCCCTCCCCGCCCCTCTCTCAGTACACGCGGGCCGCCTCCCCGTTAAACAGTCTTTCACATACGTGGTTGTCTCTTTTTGTTTACTTTGTGCGCGCAATGCTTCGCGCATCCGCGGCATCGATTCAGTTGAAACGGCTGTACCCAGAGTCGAGCCCCGATGCACCGCTCTCGTTTCTGCTTGAGATCGATGGTGTACGTATTTTGCTTGACTGCGGATGGGATCACTCCATGAGTGTGTCGTACCTCAACACGCTAGCCTCTGTCGTGCCTACACTCGACGCCGTACTTGTCTCCGCGCCGGAGCTGAAGTTCTGCGGTGCTCTACCGTTCGTGATGGAGCGGGTCAAACCGGGTACCCCTGTTGTCGCATCCAGCTCTACAGCCAAGCTTGGGCTACACACGGCGCTTCACGCGCTGCTGTACCAATTTCCGAACTCTCACGACTTTGCGCTGGAAAGCGGAGAGGTATTTACGCTCAACATTGACAAAGTGTACAGTGCGTTTCGCATGACGCGCGAACCGTTTGGACGGAAAGTCACTTTGAAAGGGAGGAGTGCCGAAGTGGAGTGCGTGACCACATTCACTGGTCGTATTTTGGGCGGCTACGCGTGGACAGTCAAGTACCAAATTGATGAACTGTTTTATTGCCCTGATTTTTCGATGAAGACGTCGCACATGCTCAAGAAGTTTGTTGTCCCGACGACGTCCAACATCTCCCTGGTTCCGTCGTTCCCTCTTGCGAACACCGCCCCGAATGGTGGCAAGCGGCTTGAGGAGACGCTGCAAACTCTCTTCAAAGACATGCAGCTGACACTGCGTAGTGGTGGAGACGTTCTCGTACCGGTCAACCCGTGCGGGCGAGGGATTGAAGTGCTGTCAGCGATGGTACGTCTCCTTGCGGAAAAGGGTGGCGACAAGTACAAGGTCATTCTTGCGTCCCTCCAGGCAAGAGAAATACTGGACAAGGCCCAAACCATGACGGAAGCGCTGCTCGACGACGTCATTCTTGGCGATCAACCGCTCTTCGCAAAAGTCATCACGTGCCGCACGGCGAGCGAGGCACTGTCCGTGTCGGGATCGAAAATTATTCTGGCGGAGGGTGAGACCCTGGACTACGGTATTGCAGCTGAACTGCTGGAGGCCATGCTCCCCATAAACGCACGTGGAGCTGAGAACCTGGTCGTGCTGACGCAGACGCCACCCGAAGGCACGAACGCTTCTCTCATCGCCTCTGTTCCCCACAATGAGAGCATGGAGCTGAGTTTCAAGAAGCGTTCCAAGCTGAACAAGGAGGAGCTGGAAGAGTACTACATGGAGCTGGAGCGACAGGCAGAGGAGCGGCTTCACAAGCTAGAGGAAGCAGGTGGGTTTGTCATATCAGACGCCGCGAATGGCGGCCAATCCGGTGCGGCCGCTGGTGCTGAACTCGACGACGATGAGAACGACGACGATAATGACGAGATCGAGCACGTCGGGGCCTCCTCGCCGACACGGTCCGGTGGGGGTGGAGCGGCTCTGGTTAGTGACGCCAAGACTGTAACGGGCCACGGAGCAGCCGCCGTGAAGCGCGCCGCCAAACCTACGACGCCTGGTCTCTATTTGCCGAGCTACATGAACTTCACCTCTCGGTTTCTGTCCTTTCCCACGTTGGAAGCCTCCGTCACGTTGAGTGGCGCTCTTCGCAGTGGTCACGATGTTTCGTACGGCCTGCCAGTACCCGAAGAAGAGCTGGATGCACTGCAGCGACGTGCGCCACCGAAGCAGAATGCTGACGACGAAGAAGTCGAGGGTAACGGATCCACATTGAAGCAGCAGAACGACGCGCAGCGAGAGGCGAGCGAGCCCGCCAAAATCTCGGAGATTCATCGAGAACTGGAACGCGCATGCAAGGTTGTTCTTTTCGACCTTTCTGGGCATCCCGACAATCAGACGCTGAAAGACGTGCTGCGGGCCAAGTTTTCGTTCACAAAGAAGATCGTTGCGCTGCGCGGTTCACCGGAAAACTGGCGTGAGCTCATGCAGTTTTGCCGCACCGAGAAGGGCTTGAAGTGTGGGGATAGTGTCCAGTTTCCTCAAGCCAGCATCCCCCTTGAGCTTGCGACACACGTGTTTTCGTACACGGTGGGCCTTGATGGCTCACTGTCACGGGTCCTCACACGCAATCTTCGCCGTGTTCGTGAGACAAATGTCAGCAGCTATTGGGAGGTGTGCTGGGTCGATGGAGAACTGCGATCAAGGGTCGAGGAGGACGAAGGGCCAGACGCACGGCGACACCGCACGGAAGCGTCTTCGCTGGCACTCGCCGCGCTCAGTTCAGAGAAGGCTCAAGAATCTGCGCAACACATGAAAGCGTCCGGACACCAGCGAGGCATGTACTTTGTCGGAGAGACTGACTTGCACCGCCTTCGGGACGTCTCCAGCCGTGAGAGCAACCTCACCAGTGACTTCCACAAGCGAGCGCCTATGCTGGTCTTCGACGAGGGTGTCTGTGTGCGGCGCGGTGCGGATGGCGACCTGACCCTGTCGTCTATCGCCACGCCTGCATTATTTTCGGTTCGCAAAAACGTGTACAAGCAATTTTCGCAGACACTCTGAAGGAGCCTTTGGCTATGCGTTCCGAGACCGGCGCGGCACGCCATGTTTGTTCCTGGTTAGTGACCTCTTCGGATTGACCCAATAGTCTTCCATTTTCCCTTCCGTTGTCGTGGTCGTTTGTTGTGCAGACAGTTTACTATGCGGTCTTTTCTCTGTCTCTTTGTAGCTTGTAACACCGTCAGGTGGAAGATATTCGACACTATCAACGAATGCAACGTGGCGCTCTTGTCCCTTGCAATGCTCTGCACAGATTGTGTCGGTCTCGGGTGTGCGCAGAAAACAACATCAATGATAATGCACGCATTGCGGCGCAAGAGCGCTGCGCACCAGTTGCTGTGACCTAGCCTCGGGACGTGTATACGCTAGGTGACTGTGAGATCATGACACTTTGCTCGCCTCAAAAACACACACGCGTGTACAGCCGTGTTCCCCGGTTGTGTACACACACCCTACCCCAGCATTGCACGACCGGCAGCAAGGCAAACGCTATACTGCTTTTTTTTTTTTTGGTTTTGGTGGCTGCTAAAACGTTCTTCTCTTCTCCACTTTCTCTGTCTCTCTGTTTCTGGATTCCTTTTTGTCTTCTCAACCCCCCCCCCCCCTCCCCGCTCCCCATTGTTCTTTTTCGTGCGATGCACCAAGACAGATATGCCCCAGAAAATTTCGTTTGAGTAGGCAATACCAGGGGAACCTCTATTTTTCTTTCTGTTGCTTCTGGCACTGTTTCTCATGACTGCGAAAAGTGTAGTCAGTCCGCCTCCGGAGGATGCCGAGGAGTGGAGCACATTACTTTTAGGGTGCTTGGGAGCCACACCGGAGAGCCAGAATGACAGCTCTCTAGAAGCGCTGGCCGCTTCGCTGTATTGTGAATCGGAGCTGATCTCTCTGGAGCAGTTTCTTGCCGCAATTCGTGAGCACGGCAACGTGCCGCCAGATTACACACGTACTGTTTCACCGATGGATCCTCGTGAGATTCTCGCTGCAATCCTTAGTGTCACTTCTTTTCCTCAACCGTTGTGCTGCGAAACGGCCGCGTGCTTTGTTGATCTGCTAAGACGCGCGTTCAAGCAGCTGGTGGTTGCTACAGCACACCGGAGGGCAACTCAGCACGCATCAGCGCCACGGAACGGCGTGACGCATGGTGATCTGCACACAGAAGTAGGCTCGCTGATGAGCACGTGGGCAATGGACGTTTGCGTGAAGCTCGAAACCGAGTTGTTTCCGTTGCTCTGGAATGCAGACACCGCCGTCTCTGGCTTCACAACAGGGATTGAAGAAGAGGAGGGCTCGGACACGCCTGCTGGGATGAATCACGGACCCGGTGAAGGCACTCTCCACGCGCCTTCAGAAGATTCCAGAGCACCCCACTGGGAGAGCTGCTACCGCTTCTTTTCTGTCACGCTCCTTTTGTTGGACGACATGTTCACCGTGACAGGTGACTGCGAGGTGGAGCATGTGCTCGTGTCTCTATACGGCACTAGCGTGGCTGCAATGGGAGAGCATGGCAGCGCCGAGTCGAGAGAGGCGGATGCGGGGCGTGCCAATCGCAAAACGCCTCGTTTTGCAGAGCCGCCGATGAAGGAACGCATCCTTGCACGGTGCGCACATGCAGCCGTAAGCTTCCTCATGGACCGCCTACATTGTGATGGCAGACAGAGTCTTGTCACCATCCTTGCACGTCACTGGCGAGTGCTGTTGCTGCAGGAAACTGGATTCCATGCTGAGGACAGCGATGTGGAGCGAGGTCTGCCCCAGTCAAATGAGAAGGCCTTGGTTATATATCAGCAACGGCAAGCGGCTGTCGATCAAGTGAGTCTATTCCCGATGCATACAAGCGAGGAGATGGCACCCGCGGAGCAGGAGACGAATGCTGGTCTGGCGCACCAAGCCGCCACCAACCGCTTTCGCGGTGTTGGCGCCGCGCTCATGCTGACTCGCACTCTGTTAGGTTGTGGTTCGTCAGACGGGGCGGATATGGCGCAACGCCTGACGTTGCAGTGGAACGGGGAAGCCTTGTTTTGGCAAACAGTGTGCCCATTCACAGACGCACTTGAGGTCTCGGCACCAGGTGTCCAGCACGAGGCGATCCGCTCTCTTTTTGTGCTATTACAGTCTCTGGATGACGGCACCCTGGCCGTGCGCGCGGAAACGGATGCGGTGAGTACTACTGCTAGCAGCTCGTGGGGAGACTTTAGGCGGGCACAGGGCTCACGATCCTTTCGCACGCATGCGTATGGAACAGTTTTCAACCTTGTCAAGCAGCTTGTCACGGTATCATCCGTCTGTCCGCAGCAGCACATGCGTCAGAGAGCCCAAGCGACCGTGGAGCTTGTTTTGTCGCGTTGCGAGGAAGCCTTGCGTGTGCACATATCAGGTTCTCTGCTCGTGCTGTGTCCTTTTCCGTCTGTTGCCCGCTTCCTGCTGTCGTCGCTCGCCAAGGAGTTGAATGACTACAACGCGCATCGGCACGCCCCGTGGACTAGCAGCAGTCTGTACGAACAGCACCTTCCACAGATCCTCGCAGAAGCGCTACAAGCACACGCGCAGCAAATCGAGATGGCCCAATTCGGTTTTGTTGACTGCGTCATCGCAGAGCTGAATGTCATCCGTGTTTTGGTAGCGTGTGAGCGTCGTCTCGCGAGTTCAGACAGACTCCAATTCACTCAGGAAGGCAAACTGCGGTGTCCTCGAATCGAACAGTCCAGCAGCTGTACCGACGTTGCGTCCGTTCACTCGTGGGCCGACTTGGTTGTGTGGGTCAAATTCAGTATTAGCCCCCGTTTGCACCGCCTTTTGAACGCATCAGCAGAGCACGATCGACCAACGCCTGTGGGAGTCACGACAGGTTCTTTTACTCCACTGCACCTTTCAGATATCGACAGGTTCTCTCTTTCCATGGCTATGGAAGGGCTCGAGGCGTTCTATTGACTTCATGTGGCTGGTGTAGCGCGCGCGGCGGTACGGGTTTGTGTGCGCGTCAAAATTCCTGGTATTTGTTAGCCATTGGAAAACGCTGTTGTTGGAAAGAGAGACGGTCTCCGTACCTGACCCCTTCCCCCTCTCTTTATTATTCTCAATACTTTATATTTTTGTTTTGTGTCCTTTGAAGTGGATACATGCCCACCTGGTCGCCACGGAGAAACTTCGTCGCAGCTGGACTAGCATTCGAATCGGACCAGCCGTACTTGCCCAGTCAGCAGTACCAGGCAGCATAGTTACCTGTTCTACGCACCCACCTTGGCTTCCCTCTAGAGGGACACCTTGCAGACATCATACATAACCGCCACGGCGATGGTCACCACTATCTTTTCAACGCGATCCATTCCTTCACATACCTACTTATTCTGTGTGTACTCGAATTAAACGTACTCTCACGCGTGTGTCTGTATCCAGCTTGAGCACGTGGCGACGCATTCGCATTGATTGTTTTTGCGTGTTGTTCTGTGTTCATCCCATTCTCCCCCCTTTTTTTGTCTTTATCTATTTCCACAAACCACAAGAGTTCTTGGAGTTCGTAGGCACCTACTATGATTCGCTCAGAGTTACTTGATGAGGAGGTGGCCCGCAACGCGTCTGCCCGGGCCGTATACGTCACGCCGCCGCTTGAACGCCGTAGCGGTGCGTATCTCACCAAGTTCGAAGTCGCGCGCATAATCGGCGAGCGAGCCAGGCAAATAGTAAGTGGAACCGCGGTTTCACTTGATAGTTTTCTCCCAGGCAGCAGAGATGCCGCGGAAGGTGCGGAACGTTGTACCGATCCAAAATCTCTCGCTGTCGACCCTGTTCTTATGGCCAAGTATGACCTTGTGCAAGGCCGTATTCCAATGATTGTGAAGCGCACGTGGCCCGATGGCACGGAGGAAATCATTCCTGTGCGGGAACTGCTTGTGGACTTCACGCAATTGGATCTCAAGTACTAATAGCCGCGAGTTTCAAGCCGTCGTCCCAGCACCAAACTATTGTGGCGCTTTCAGGCTATGGGCACGGATTGACTTTTTGTTTCATTGGTTTCTCTCTCTCTCTTTCTGCCTCTTATTGGCGCGACTGCATGCTACGCGGCCTTCACTTCTGCGTTGCTTTCCGCTTTACAGCCACGTGAGTCTGTCCGCCATTTAACACACGTCTAAGAGAACGGCCTTGCTTCCTTCTCCATAATAACAACAAGAACAACATCAGCAACAACAACAAACGCGGTATGCCTCGCTATCCTGTACCAGAATCTTGTCTACCTCCGTATTGGTTGAGTGCCTCCTCTTCCAAAGTTGGGGCTCATTCAGTTTACGGACGATACAAAGGAAAGCCCACCCGGCGTGTCATTTGAGAAGCTTGGCTGTCTACTTTAAGAAAAAAGCAGCACGGGGTGAAGGCAAGCCGCGTCTCTGAACCGTTTGCGCGATCTGTCGTCCAAGTGTGGCTTTATCGTGGGATCAGCGTGCTGCTTCATGATTAAATCATGATGCTGGATAAAGCCCGCTTTGACGTAAGTAAACAGAGACGTGTCCTACCGAGTTCTTCTGTGTCCATCCCTTCTCTCCACCGTTTACCCACACTGTCTCACGTCTTGGTGTTGTCTCCAATTCATTCTCGGTGTCATTTTTGGATTTTGTTCGCAAATCCTTTTTGTTGTTATCTGTGACCGGTCAACGTCATACAAGAACGTCTGCGGTTTCATCTAAAGTCAATACCGGGTGTCATTGTCTTGTTGTTGTTGTTTTTGGGAGTCTCTCTTCCCGCAAGCTGCATTTTGAGACGCCCACTTCTTACTCTTTTAGTTTTCTCTCCGACAACCAACTGTTCCTACCCACGCACAGTCACCTTTGGTGTCAAGCCAGTCGCCTATGCGCCGTTTCGTTGCTCCAGCATGGCGGGTCACCACAGTGGCGCTGGTTCGTTTTCTTCACACGCGCGATGATGTGCGCAACATAGCTGTGATTGCTCACGTTGATCATGGCAAGACAACTCTGGTCGACAGCATGCTCAGTCAGTCTGGTACTGTTGCCAACGCGCACAACCGCGTGATGGATAGCAAAGACCAGGAGAAGGAGCGCGGCATTACCATTCTGGCCAAGAATACATCCATTGTCCTCGGTGACCAAGGCAATCAGCGCCGCATCAACATCGTCGATACACCAGGTCACTTGGACTTTGGTGGAGAGGTTGAGCGTGCGCTGCAAATGGTCGAAGGCATCATTTTGCTTGTCGACGCGAAAGAAGGTGTGCGTCCTGGCACCCGGTACGTGCTGCGCAAAGCCCTCTCGCTGAACCTGAAGCCGATTGTGTGCGTGAACAAGATTGACAAGGATGATAGCGCCATCGATAAGACGATCGCCGCGGTGGAAGATCTTTTCCTTGAAACTGCCGAAAACGACGACCAGCTGAACCTCAAGTTTCTGTACGGGTCGGGTCGCAGCGGTTACATGAATGAGACACCCAAGAAGGAAGGCACTCTGCAACCCCTATTTGACACCATCTTTTCCACAGTCCCCGCACCTTGCACTGAGGACGCCACGGATTTGCAAATGCTTGTGGCGCAGATTGACGAAAACACGACCGCCGGCACCAAAATAGCCATCGGCCGCATCTATAACGGTGAAGTGTCAGTGGGCGACATCGTCACAGTGGCACTGGAGGAGAAGCGGACCGACGCGCTTGTCAAGAGCATTCATTTGTACGTTGGCGTCGACAAGGCGAAAGTGGAGAAGGCCAAGTTCGGCGACATCTGTCTGCTGGAGCTGCAAGAGCCCATTGGTCAAAAAGTCCCACTGACGATTGGTGGCACGATCGGGAAGCAAGGCGCGGTCAAACTGTTCCCCTACAAGCGGCCCGACGAACCCACGTACAGCCTGATTATGCAGGAGAGCGGGGCCGGCTGGAAGGCGAAGGAGGCCGATGAGTTCAAAGGCAAGTTCAATGCGCTGCAGAAGCGTCTGGAACGCGAGGCAATGGTGAACACAGCGCTGCAGCTGACGTTTTCAGACCAACGCCAGGCCACTTTGATGGGGCGTGGACCGTTACACCTGTCCGTGATCATCGAGGACATGCGCCGTGAGGGATTTGAATTCGAAATCCAGGCCCCCCGCGTGCTGACGCGTGTCATTGATGGAGAAGAGTGCGAGCCGTACGAGCGCATTTCGCTGGAGTTCAAGGACTCCCTCGTGTCCGATGTCGTCTCGTTTCTGAGCTCCAAAATGGGCGACATCGGGGATATTCAGCAGCTCTCCAACGGCCGCGTCATGATGGAGTGTGTCATGCCGGTGCGACTCATGTCGAACGTTCCTTTGCGGTTTCACACGCTAACGGGTGGTGACGGCGTACTGAACCACCACTTCGACTCGTACAAGCCAACAGCTGCCGGTGATACCGATCGTGAAACGGGTGCGCTCATTTCTGTCGATTCCGGTGAGGCGACGGACTGGTCCCTCGCAGGGCTCTGCACGCAGGGCCGCTTCTTCGTGCAACCGGGCGACCAAGTCTACTACGGTCAGATCATCGGAGAAAACACCAAGACGTCATTTCAGAACCTCGGGGTCAACATATGCAAGCGCAATGATCAGCTGGGAGGGATGCGCGCCAACGCGAATGACAAGGCCAACAGTAAGCGTGGCGCGTACAAGGCGCAGCGCTTCACATTCGAGGACTGCGTGTCATGGGTCGTAGATGACGAATTAGTGACGGTGACGCCCAAGTCGATCCGAATGCGCAAACCAAATTTCAACGGCCGCACCTCGATGCGATCTGCCAAGAAGAAGTAGCCACCCTAGGCGCACCGAACCACTCACCGCAGCACAAGGCACAGACGCCCAACAGAGAGAAGAGAAAAAGAAAGAAAAAAGCAGTGCATGAAGACATAATGGTGATCGAAATTGGAAGAAAAAAAATAATAACACCTCAATCATCTCTGATGCCCCTGTTAATGATTATCGAATCAACAGTGCTCCTCACCGACGGCTACCTCACAGTTTAATATTCCACAAACCTTTTGTTTCCTTTCTCGTTTTGTTTGATTATTGTTTCATGTTGTGCTTTCACAAAATTTAATGCAGTCATTGACGTTCACAGACACATACACATACATACACAAAACTACAAAAAGCTATCTAGTTTACAAGAACCGTAGACGCCGATCAGGTGTGATTCTTTCTATACTGCCTTCTCAGTAACTGAGGCTACTAATAGAAAGGTCGCCCCCCCCCCCCTCTCCACGGATCTTCATGAAGGATGCATAAATTTGAACTCGTCAACGTGCATCCTTCTCCCCCCCTTTTTTTTTGTTACTGCGCGCACACTGCTTCATCGCTTCCCACGCACGACCACCACTTGCTACATCTGGCGGCTCTGGATGTAATACACCAGCACTGCGTGTCAACACTGTCAGCAGAACGGGATGTCTGAAACGCACTACGTTTCTCCTCGTGGAACCTGTCCCCTCCCCCCCCCCCTCCCTCTCCCCTTCAATTGTTTTACGTGTTTCGAAATTGTACCATCCGTGCACAACCACACGCACTGTGTTTTTGTGCACCGTTTCGGCAATACCTTTTGCGACTCTGAAGTATCCTGAGACTACTAACTAGGACGTCTTTAGCCATCACATCATCAAAGAAACGAGCTCACGTATCTATATCCACTGACATTCGCAACAGCTCCGAATTCGCAACACTTTTTACTCATCACCTCTGCCAACAGAAAATGTTTCGCCGCTCATCCGTCGCATTATTCCAGGCAACGCCTGCGAACTACCTCAAGGCGATTGTCGGCGTGAAACGCGTCGTCGACTACACCGTGAAGGTGCGTGTCAAGGACAACAAGGTGCAGACCGCCAACTCCAAAATGGCTGTGAACCCATTCGACGAGATCGCAATTGAGGAGGCGATGCAGCTGAAGGAGAAGAAGGTGCTGGATGAGGTCATTGCCGTGACCATTGGCAACAAAAAAGCGGAAGAAGTTCTCCGTACTGCACTCGCACTCGGATGCGACAAGGCTGTTCACATTGTCGTGCCCGATGCGCAAGCTGAAGAGATCGAACCTCTCGCTGTGGCCCAGATCTTCCAGAAGCTCCACGAAGAGTTCAAGCCTGACATGTGGATCCTCGGAAAGCAGGCGGTGGACGGGGACTTCGGCAGTACCCCGCAGCTCCTTGCTGGCCTTCTGGACATCCCGCAAGGCACGTTTGCCTCCAAGGTTGAGGTCACCGGCGACAAGGTCAAAGTCACGCGCGAGGTGGATGACGGTCACCAAGTGGTGGAACTCCAGATGCCGTGCGTGGTGGCTGCTGATCTGCGCCTCAACACGCCCCGCTTCCCCAAGCTCCCCAATATCATGAAGGCTCGCAAGAAGCCGATTGACTCACGTGATGTGTCGACCCTCGGGGTGGACATTAAGCCCCGGTTGGTTGTTGAGACAGTCACGGAGCCATCCTCTCGCCAGGCGGGTGTCAAAGTCAAGACGACGGACGAGTTCTATGACAAGCTGCATAACGAGGCCAAGGTTCTGTAAACAAAACTAACACTGGAGAAAGGGGGGGGGGGACTCCGGATCGAGTCTCTTGAGCTCTCTCGGTCTCCACGGGGTGCACCATGGGCTGAGCCACAAGGTTTTCTTCGATGTGAGCATACTCGTTGTGTCCTCGCGCGCATGTGTGTGGTATTCAACGCCCCCCCCCCCCCCCCGCTCCCCGCCCCCTTCCCCCACTTTTCCTGGCTGTGTTTCTTCGTTTTTCCCCCTTTCGTTTTCTTTTTGTTTTTTTTTCTTGTCACAAAACGTATGCGTTGCTGGCGTAGGCTTGGGTTGGACCGTGTTCCGAGCTCTGACAAGTCACATGACACCGGTGTACACAGTAGGTAAACGAGTCAAACCGAACACTTTGGTGGTTACAGAGATATCGCCATCGCACAACAGGGGGTATCATAGTGATTTCTGTCGGATGTGTTTGACTCGCTTGTTTTTCGTCCTTATCATGATCGCCTTCTCTTTTTTTATGAATTTTCCCCTTTTATTTGTCCTTCCGTGCTGCCCCCCCCCCTTTTTTTTTCCTGGTGGCCCGAGACTTCCTAGGTGGAACAGAAGCATAACGAAAACTCACAGTACTCACGCGGTGTCTACTCTGTGGGTGCGGTCATAGTTGCACGCATAGAAACTACGCGGATGTACACAGTTCGTAGTTTGGGCAGTGGCGCTCTAGACTGCTGTGTATCCCGGCTGTTTCCTCACTGGGAGGAGGTGGATCCACAGGTTTCATCCCTCTTCCTCCGTGGCGCATGCTGGGTACGTCCCTGTGGTATCGCCCGATCTCTACTGGCTTGTCCAGGCTCCCCCCTCCCCTGCCCTCTCCGCCTCCCTCCTGAGGCGAAGAGCTATGGCGTCGCGTCGCGGCATGGGCAAACCTCTAGTCATTTTTCTTTCCTCCACCATTTCTTCCTTCCTATTCATCATTATCCAGGTTCTCCTCCGCTAACCCTGGCTGCGTTGCAGTGCTTCTCCCTTTGACGGCTGGAGTGACTAAAAGATGCGGGTCTGCGCCACGCTGCTCAGAATTTCAAAAGTGCCAACGAGGGACGTTGTGCCGGCGTCGTCCTTGCAGTACCACCCGCGGTACGTACCTCCGCGCAAGATGACGCTGAGCTCGTCCTTTGACTCTGTTACGGAAAAGAACCGCTTTCTTTCACTTGAGCTGATGCTTCAAAAATTCAGTGGGTACGTGGGTCGCCGCCAGTACAAAATGCAGGCCGATTTGACCAAGTACTTTGAGACGCTCAAATCTCTGGGCGTTGACTGGCACGAGCTGAAGGGGCTGAGACAGGACGAGCTGCGGAATCTGTTTCGCGATGTGCTCGCCGTGAAGCCACAAGAACAAGCGGTTCTGCTCAATGCGATTGACGCTAAGGTCTGCGGTGTTTTGCGCCGGGGCTCGTCACGGCATTCAACGAACCTGTGCATGAACCCAGGCGTGCAGGCATACGGGTGGCGCTGCGGCAAGCACGGTCACGTCAATGATGTCTACTTTGAGGGAAAGCAAAAAGCAAACCCGGCCGCGCTGGAGGTGGCGTTCCGCTCTTTGGTGCGCCGGACGGAACGGGACGGGGTGGCTGTGGACGTACGGAGCCAGCCGGACTTTTCCATCGTCGGGCGAGGCGAGGCGAGCAGCCACCCTCGCATCTGGTCCGCGCCGGAGAACGCGACCTTTCTGGTCTCGGTGATTGGGTACGAGTTTCGCGTTCACCCGGACGACCCTCGCGCAGTGCCACAAATTGAAGCGGTGGCCGGTGAGTGGGAACTCCACGCGGCTGTGGTGAAGCAGGTCGTGTGGGAGATGCTCGAACTCCACGCCGTCGAGCGTGCCGCGCAGCCGCTGCTAATGCAACCTGGCGAGATGGGCCCGCGGGATGCACCGCCTTCATACAGCAGTGCTTTCACCAGCCGCGAGTCGGCCAACGGCAAAACAGCCGTTGTAGAGCAGGCCCTGGTCACGGTGCACGGCACTGAGCAGCCGTGGTTCCGTAAACCGCTGCCACAGGCCTACACGGACGGGGTCCCCGCTGTGCTGCCATTCGCGCCGACCATCATTATCCACAGTCGCTTTCGTCCAGTCGCCCGCAGCGTCATGCACAGCGACGGTGATAAGGACGGTGTTGCGCGGCAGCTCATGCAGCCTGTCATGGATCTGACGTGTTTTGTTCACCCCAACGCATGCTTTTGGTGGAGTGCGGAGGACGAGGAAAAATGTGTGCGGCAGATTCTGGACTACGCGAAACGTCTCCCATATTCGCTGCCGTTCAACCTGTACCTGCGTGTGGACTCGGCCAAGGAAGCACGGCTTCATCCAGAGAGTATGGTGGAGCAGGAGCGTCTGCGGCAGGGAAAGGCCCACCTGCTTGATCTCCACAACTTCACCCGGTCTCCAATCCACAGCGGCGGTATCGATGTTGGCGACAGCCACACGTGATTCGAATCCCTTTTCGTTGGTGACGTTTTTCTCTTTTTCCCAGTTCTCTCACAGACTCACTTTTGTGCTTCCTTTCCGCTAAACACGCAAAATACTGGCGAAACCACGAATTCACTCCCAAGTCGTCGCAGATGAGCAATTATGAGCCTCTGTCAGGCATTGGTGTCCACAGCCGAGGGCAAGGTTGTACAATGCCCTCATGTTCTGATCACCACGCGGATGCGGTTTTGCGGCGTTCACGTTGTTGTTTCTATTCGTATTGCTATGTCCTCCTGTGGTGCTGATGACAGGCAGGCCCACGCTTTCCCGCCCTTCACATCTCTCGACTCTATCATTCCGCTTCCACTTCGCTCTCTCTGTCTCTCACTGTCTCTTTCTCTCTCTTTGCTCTTACTCACTCGCTCCATCACTCGTTTTGGGTTTCGTCGCCGCCACGTGGCCAATCTGCCTCACTTGCGTTACTGTCGCTGCGTGGGACTCTTTGAATGACAGCGCTCTCCACAATCTGCTCTCTAGCCTAACGTTGATTCTTTGTGTGTTTCATTATGCCTGTCACCCCTGCTGTTCGCATCCGTTCGCGTGCCCAACAGTCTCCCCAGCGCCTGTCCAAAGAAGCCAAGCTGAAGCGTCGGGAGGAGCGGGAAAAACAGCAGACCGCATTGAGCAAACCCCTCATCTGGTTCCTCGTCTTCATCGTTATCGGGTCCACAGTGGTGCAACTCTACTTTTCCGTCATCGGCTCACCCAAAATGAAGGATTAAATTCGCGTTCACCGCCGCCTGCCTTCTGCGCCACTGTATAGTGTTGATGTGTTCCTGGGCTGAACCACACGCGCAGGTTAGCCGCACCCAAAGCCAAATGTCTATTGGTGACTCGTTTCCGCTGCATGAGCTCTGCCATGTCCACACGTCACTGTTGTGAGTTGTGTTTATTGAAAGCAGTCGTGTTTAGGGCATACCACGTGATACCAAACCTCATAAAAAGAAAAAAGCACATCTCTACTGTGCGAGTGAGCGAAAAAGAGAAACTAGCTCGCATTCCGAGTGGACCACCGTCAAACAGTGACTGAACTGGAAACGGAAACATCACTATGCCATGTGTCCGTTTATAGTGAGCGGAAGTTCTACTTGGCCCTCTTGGAAAGGGTTGTATCTCCACGGTTCTCCCTCTACGGTGTCGATGGCGTTCCCCGCACGTTCTGTGTAACACGTAGTCTCCGTGCGTGACGAATTCGCACATGACAATCACACCGACATACCTACTGACAACTGTTCATCTTTTCTGTGCTCCCTGACTCTCTCATTTTTCGTCCAAACTATTTCACCTCAAGTTTTCCTTGTGTGCGGTTTCACCAACTTGTGGTTTGCTAGCTTCCTAAGCTCTACTTATTCGTGCACACTGTAAAAGAAAAAAAACAAAAAACAGAAGGATGTTTGCGCGATGCGGTGTTCTGTGTCGCAACTTTTTTGCACGTACGTTTGTGGGTGGGATGGGATATAACGTTAAACGCCCATACCGTATCGACATCCGCATGGAGCACGACAAGAAGCGGCGCATTCGGCGACGCAACGTCGGAACGCGCCGCATGATGAAGTCGTGATCACTGCGGACGTCACCCTTTCTGCATCCAGAAAGAAAACATCTTGATGACTATGAGATGTGAATTGGATTGTGCCATTGTTGGTGTCGTTTGATCTTTGGACGTATGATTCTGTGCTTGTCGGCCAAACTGTAACTCGGGCCCACTCACAACTCTCTTACCCACGAAAAGAAAAAAATGTATATTTTTGTGACAGGATTGAAGCAGGTCGTTGACAAACTGCCCTGCACGTGACGTTGAGTCTCCTGAGACGGTCCCATGATCGCCAGCTCGGACCGATGAGTGTGGCCTACCGTGGGGGTTCGTATGTGTGTGTGTCTTCATATGATCAACAACACCCGAATTCGCCCTCCCCCCCCCCCCTCCTAATTCTATGATCGCTCAGTGGTCCATTGATGCCTTGGTTGTCAACATCGGATCCACGTTGCTCGCGTCACTGTTGTCCTCACTGTTCTTTCCCTCCACATCTCTCTTTCTTTTTTCCTGAGATGCTACGTGCCGTAGATATCTGGCGAAACAAGTACGAAAACACACACACACACACACACTTCTCTCTTTCCACGACAGCGGGGCCCTCCTCCCACCCATTTGCACGCTCGCGAACGACGTCGGCGTGAGCCACATACTGTAATGCATTCGTCGTCGCTTTACGGCAAAAAGCCCACCCGTGGTGATCGAATGGGTGGGCCTCAATCTCCCACAACGTATGATCATCAAATGGAGGACCAGGTTCACCAGGAAAATGAAGCGATGATCAATGCACTCGGTACCAGCGTGAAAAGCATGAAGGCCATGGCTGCGCGGTTGAATCAAGAGGCCGAAGAGCAGAACTCACTGCTGAAGAGTGTTAATACCGCTTTCGTGTCCGCCAGACGGGGGGTTGGTGTTGCGATTAACGGTGTCCAAGAGATGGCGCGCACCTATGGGTGGCGC
>JASANS010002238.1:0-36327 GCA_030849605.1 Wallacemonas sp. 195SL | reverse complement strand
ACGCCGTACCCACAAAACGCATTTTACCACCATTCAGCTGAAGTGTATTAACCAGACAGCGCGGAAGGCAAGAGCATCATCCTTTGGGTTTTTGTTGTTGGTTGGTTTTGTTCGTTCTCCCGTTCAACATTTTTTTATTTTTCTCCTGTTCTCGTTATCTTTTTTATTTATTGTTTGATTTCACTTTTTTTTTCTTTTTTTTTTTTTGATTTGGTTTACAGAACACACAAAAAAGAAAAAGACAAATGATTAGACTCGCACTGTTTTGCGGGTTTTTGCGTCTCCTCGCGTCTAGAGTTTCACATGCTCGACATTCCCACTTCCTTGAGTGCAGAGTTGTGATTTTAAAGAGTCAATTTGTGCTTCACCCACAAGCTCTCTCTTTCTCTCTCTCTCTGTGTCACGCACATGAGGCTTCTATTTCTTCCTCCATCCCCATCTCTCTCTCTCTCTCTCGTTTGGTGTTGTGGGCTTGACTCCTCTATTCATGGCTTCGTTGCCTCCTGTGGTTGGTGAGAATACACCAGTTTACCGAGCACATTCAAAAAGAAAATAAACGCAAAGAAAACAGTCACAAGAAAAAAAAAAGCAATCTTCAGCCGAAGCCCACAAAGTACCAACTTGCAATGAGCACCGGTTTCGTGATTCCTGAGAAGCGCGAGCAGCTCATCGTGACTGCCAAGCTTGCCGAGCAATGCGAGCGCTACGACGAGATTCTTGTCTGCATGAAGCGTGCCGTGAAAATCAACGCGCAGCTGACCAGCGAGGAGCGCAATCTCCTTTCCGTCGCCTACAAGAACATCATCGGTTCTCGCCGTGCCTGCTGGCGTAGCATCAGCTCCCTCGAGCAGCGTGACGAGGCCAAGAAGGAGAAGAACATCGACCTCATCAAGGGCTTCAAGAAGCAGGTGGAGAAGGAGCTGGCGGAGATCTGCAGTGATGTGCTGGAACTTCTGGACAAGAGCCTCATCCCTGCCGCCGAGAACGACGAGAGCAAGGTCTACTACTACAAGATGAAGGGTGACTACCATCGCTACTATGCCGAGATTGAGACCGGTGCGGAGGCGCAGAAGAACCTTGCCCTGGAAGCCTATACCAAGGCCAGCGAGCACATCACCACCTTGAAGCCCACATCTCCGATTCGCCTCGGCCTGGCCCTGAACTTCTCTGTGTTCTACTACGAGATCCTCAAGAGCCCCGACAAGGGCTGCCAGCTCGCGCGCCAGGCCTTCGAGGAGGCCCTCACCGATCCCGAGGTGCTCGACGAGGACCAGCACAAGGAAGCTGCTCTGATTATGCAGCTTCTCCGCGATAACCTTGCCCTCTGGACCGAAGACTCCCACGCTGAGGGTCCCGATGACGGCACTGCCATGGAGGAGCTCGAGTAATCGGAAAAGAGAACAATCGTAATACGAAAAAAAAAAAAGAAAAAAAAAGAGAATACCTTTCAGACAGAGAAACACTTTTTTGTATATGTTCTCGTTTTCTTTTATGTGTGTGATCAACGCCGGCGACTTGTTTCTTCTTTCTTTATTTTTATCAAATTATTTTTCGCTAGTACCTTAGTGCTGGTGGTTGTCCTTGAGGTTGTCTTACTCTTTCTCTTTCTACGATGTTCCTTTTTTTTTTTTGGCCAGATAGAGAAGAATCGTCAGAACCTGCTTGACGCAGTGATGGCGAGTGAAAAAGAAAGAAAGAGAAAGAGTTCCCTTTCCCCCCCCCCTCCTTCCATCTCTACACGCTGAGCTGGGGCATGAAGAGTAACAACCAAAAACAAAACAAAACTACCACTGGACAATACTGACCGACACAAACAACAAAGAAGAAAAAATGCAATACAGAAATAAAAGCTGAATTGAATGTTGTCGGCGACCCTCAATCTTTTTTTTTGTCGACCCCCTCTTCGTCAGAACCCATGTATCATTCTCTGCCAAAGAGGAGACACCTTTTTCGATCTCGTTCACTTTTATTGCTCTATCTCTCTTTTTCTCCATTCACTCGTTGCCATACCTCTCTGTGTTTCCGTTCCGTGGCTGCTCTCGCCCTATCGCGCTTGCGCCAATCGGTGCGCCAGCCGCAGAACACACAAGACAGCAAGAGGTGGACGAGGCCGAAAAAAAACGAGGAGAATGAATAATAATAAAAAGCTGAGCAGAGGAGTGTGGCGAACAAGTGCGATTCGAAATAGGGGAGGGGAACTGGCGACGCGCCGCAGCTCCACTTCGACGGAAAGCTGTGCGCCAAAAAGTTGACACCGGCATAGCCCTAGGAAAACAGACTCAACATGTCGGGAAAACAAGCAAACAACGGGCAAGAGATAGACGATTGGGCAAAAAGAAAAAAGGAGGAGAAGAAAAGAACGGAAGAATCATATGATTCTCTTTCAGTTTCTTTCTTCTATTTCTATTCTTCTTTGTCCTTTTGCGTTCGTGTGAGTGTGTCGGTTTACTCTTTCAGTGTTTTGTTTTTTCCCATTTCTTTTCTTTCGAGTGGTACTGAAGATAAAAAAAAAAAAAACATGAGGAGAGGTGCGTTTCGCATCACCATCCTTGAGGCTCACTGCCAATTACGCAGAGCCGTTCGTCATATTCCTCATTCTTCCATCTTGCCCGTTAAAGAACGCGACAAGGTAGATTGCAGAGTTGACAAGTGAACGAGGCACTCCCAGACCGCATGTGACGTCTGAGCATGCTCTTAAGAATGGCAAATCGCTGACATTCTTATTGTGGTGCGCATGTTCCTGCGCGTGGTGCTCGCATCATCGCTTCCTGGATGTAGGTGAGTGTACTTTGAAGCCAGTGCGTGTAGCGTTGGCCGACCACGCACTCACACACATGGAAACAGATGGGGGAGGGGGCAAATATGTGGGTCACGTCCTAGTTGGGTACACAACAGTGAACCCTTCTTGATATGTACTCTCCTCTTTTATCGTGCTCATCAGAAATATGCACACAACTCTGCTCACTCCTCTTCTCTGTGTCCTTCTCTCTCGTTCTCTCCTTCTATCTGAAACGCAAACACGCTCTTCCCCTTTTTCATGACAATTGAACTGATGGTTTTTTTATCATGATCTTTTGTTGTTGGCTGTGATTGTTTGAATCGCTAATGGGATTTTCTTTTTGATGTGTAGGTGTGCAGTGAAAGTCAACTAGACACACGCTCAGTGCGTTCGCAAGGCTCGACCCGCATACGACCAGTTCTTTCGTGCACTTTTGTTTTCTACTATTCAAGGTTTGGCTCTCTGCGTTTGCGCTAGTGCTCACTAACTCTTCCTCATCCAATTGCTTTGTGTTACCTTTTTTATTTTTAGCTCTTCAAAAGCACGTGTCTCACATATTCACACAGCACCTCACCGTGTTTTTTTTTACATTTTTTTATATTTGTGTACGTGTGTTGAGTCTTCAGCTCATTTCCCTCTCTTATTCGCTCGGTTGACGTCATCACACTTAGTGTGGCCTCTGTCAAACTTCTTTTTCGCCACTTTTTGTTTCTGCATTTCTTCGGTTCTCATATTTTGTTTTTTTTCTTCTTTTCGACTGTCTATCACTGGAGTCGCTACGACACCGCGTACTTGGAGTTGATTTTCTTTACTTGTTTATCACGTTGAAGAAACCTACGTTAATACCGCTACGTTCGCACGTTGTCTTCCTCTTTCGTTCTTTCTTCTGTCTCTCTCTCTCACACACACAACGCATTCGTTCTTCTGTGTTTTGATCGAGGCAAAAGAAAAGAAAAGGACAGACCGTGCCAGAGAGAGGCTGGAACTTGGCGCCCCTCTCCCTCTTTCTGTCATTGTTTCATTGTGATCTTAATCGGTTGGCAAGCTGGTCTACCCAGGTGCCCCTGTGAGCGTCGGAGCTGCCGCAGCCACCTCTGTTGCCGTCGCTGCTTCAGACGAGATGGTTGCGCTCCCTGCGTTTAAATTCATATTTTTGGCTGTGCGCCAGCTGACGCGGCCGGTCGCACGGCAGATCGTTTCGCGGGCGAACGCAAAGAAAGCTGTCACGTACAAGGTGTGCGTGTGCCTCGGCAGAGTCTCGCTGGGGTTGACGGGTGTGATTGCCGAGTGGAACCAAGCCGAGGCCGCCAAGAAGGAGGCAGAGGCAAAAGCGCAGGCGGAAGAAAAACTCAAGAAGAACGCGGAAGAGGCGGCCAAGGCAGCGGCAGAGGTGGCCAAGGGTGTTGCGGCAGAGCAGAACAGGAACGCTCAAAGCAAAGAGAGCGGGGCCGCGGAACCGATTGCCTCTTTAAGCAAAACCGCGCAAAGTAGCACGGCAACATCGCCTTCTCCCGCACCGCCCGATGCCCAGCCCGTCGTGTCGTCACCTTCAACACCAGCACCATCATCTGTGCAGCCCACCCCAGTGAAGGAAGAGAAGGGAAAAGAAAAGGAAAAGGGGCCCACGCTGAACATCGTGACCCCTCGCTCACGTCCTTTGCTGACGGAACTCGTCTACGGCCCGATCCCACGGCCGCCTGAACACGAGGCCAGCTGCCAGAACATACACAGCAAAGATACCTACGATGAAAGCGTGTTTTACGACAAGAACAAAACCGTTGGCGATGTGGCACGCGTTTTCATTCGCTACCCGAGCCGCAGTGCTTGGGATGTCTTTCGCCGCACTTTTCTCTCTCCGTTTCCGGAGCAGCGGCTGGTGGATGCAGGCGCGGATTTTCTCATTGAACTCACTGCCTACTTTGTCCTTGCCACCCTCCTCTGCTTCGAGCTCTGGCAACAGTATAAATCGACATCTGCCAAGGAGGCGTACCTGCAGGCGCGTCTCGCGACGATTGAGGAGAAGATCAATGAGCTCGTCCAGCTCAGCCAAGAGGCGGCGAACAGCGAGATCAGCGCACTTGGGCCTGCCCCTGAACTGCCAATTGGTGGTCGTCTCCGCGCACTCTGGCACATTGCCGAAAGCAGCGCCGTCACCGTCGGCTCTCTCGTGACACCGTTCTTGTTTGACGATGACAACACGACCAAGCTAGGCGGTGCTGGTACCACTGGCGTTCCCGTGCGTGCCCCGCACACGAAGAAGGAAGGTCAGATCGTGCCGCAGGCGAGTTTGCCGAAAAACGCAATGGAGAAGCCCAGTAAGCACGACGATACTGCTCTCATGAAGCGTGAGCTGGAGCTCTTCCTACAAGCAAACGGCATGGCCGACACAACTAGTCCTCCACCAAAGCACACCAAGCATGAGAAGGAGCAATCAGCAAAAGAAACGAAAACAAGCGCAAAATAATGAAGATATGTGTGTTTCTGCACAGCAAGAGCTTTGCAAGAATTGTGTTGTTGTTGTTTGTTGCCGCACATCTAGTTGCCTTGTTTTATCTTCCTCTTGGTGTTTCCTATCACGCACGCGCCACACATCAATGTTGCTCTGGATTGAGTATTCACTCTCGCTACTACCACCTCCTTTTTCTGTTGCTGATGTTGTTTGTTTGTTTTCTTCTTCTGGGTGTGAATGTTTCTACTTCTCTAGTTCCGCAAAGACGGTGTAATATCAGTAGTACCTGGCCGTTTCCAAGCCTTTGATGGAGAGCCCAAACACACGGAGACGACATTTGTATTTTCCAGATGTGTAGAGTGATGTGAACGAGGAGGAAAGAAGAAGAAGTGCGCTCTTTAATCCATGAGCACACAGCAGGAGAATAAACGCACCCACAAACAAATGCACGAAGCAGCATTGACTAGTAAAATCGGTGCCGGACGGGGGGGAAAAAAACTGTTAACAGGCGCGCCCGTAGCATCGTGTTCTTTCCCCCCCCCCCTTACGTATTTACGTCCAATGAATCTGTGTAGAGCCTGGCTCGCTCATTAAAGCGCACATCTACGACAGCCTTGTCGCATGTGACTGGTATCATCTCAGGCTGTACCGTGCCCTCCTCGGCAGTCAAAGCCCTCCACATCCCTTGAATGCCGGTGGCTTGTGCACCCTCGCATCAATTTTCATAAACTGTCACGCCCCTACTGTTTCTACTCGCACTTTTTCTTGGTATTGTGATCGTATGTATGTGTGTGTGTGTGTGTGTTGTACTATTTAAAGAGAGTACTTGCACATTTGTTAGCGTTTTCAACTATTACTATTATCACTCGCATCATCGCGCCTCGAAACGATGAGTGACGCGGATGCGGCCTCTTCTCCACACGCAGCGGTAGACAGCATGCCGCTGGAGGAGCAGTTGAAGAAGCTGCAAGAGAAGACCGCTGCGTGGAAGAAGGCCGTCGCGGCTCAACTCGATGACGCAGCGAAAAAGAACAAGATACTGCGAGAAGCTTTAGAAAAAGCCGCGCGTGAAAAGGATGACGCGTTGGCGAAGCTGCGGGTGGAAATGAATCGGGAGTACAAGGAGAGAACAGTGATGAAAGATGAGGAGGTCAAGCAGCTGCATGACAAACTCAGTGAACTCTACGCCGAGCAAAAGAAAGTCGCGGCCGATCACCTCAGCGACATTGCCCGTGCGGAGCAGCGTGCGCGGGAGACGTGCCTGGTGGAGGCCGCTCAATCGCAGCAAAAGGCTGTCGGTGAACTTCACCAAACACTGATCGCGGCGCAGGCACAGGTGTCCGCCAAAGAGAGTGAGTTAGCGCACGAGAAGAGCACCGTCTCTACGCTCACGACGCGACTCGAGAGGCTCGGGAATCAATACCGCGAGCTCTCCTCGCTCATTCACCGCCGCTCTGCAGACACGTCGGCCGACACGGGACACAAGGGCGGTGCGGAGGACGAAAAGGATCAAAGTCCGCTTTCCACGTCGTTGGTGGTGGCCTCGCCTGACAAGGTGGTGGTGAAGGAGGGCGCGCAGACTGTGCTTGCCACGCTTCATGACGGTGAGCATCAGCACCAGATTGACCAGGTCCAGGAAGAGATGCGCGAGCGTGAACGGGATGTACAGCGGCAGCTCGACGCCCTCCGCCGCGAGCACGACCTCCAAACGACCAACCTGGTTCGCGAGCTGCATCGTCGCGATGAGCACGCTACCATGCTTCAAACCCTCCAGCGGCAGCTCCAGCAGGATCTGCTCAACGCACAGGTACGCATATCGACTGTACAAGAAGAAAAAGCCGCGGTGGAGCAGCGTTTCTCTGCCAAGGTGGCGGCTCTCAGCAAGGAGCTGGCCGAGTGCATGGAAGCACAGGCACGCGCTCAGCAAATACACAGCACTCTGCTCGAACAGCAGACAGCGAGTGCGGCCCGCATTGAGGAACTCGAGGCTGAGGCTGCGAGCCGGGAAGAGTCTTTTAGAGCGCTGATGCTCTCAGACAGCGATCGAGGCCTCGTGCGTGATTTGCAGGGTGAGCTGCACCGTGCCAGGGCGGAGGCCGACGCGTACAAGGCGCGGTGGGAGGACGCCATCGCAGCCAGTGACGATGGCTCCGGTAGAAGGGCAGCATCAGATGCGCGTGGTGGTGGTGGTGCGGGCGGTGCGGGCGTGAGCGCGGTGTCCGATGGTAGTGTGGGCTCGTCCGAGAATGCAGGCCACGTTTCTTGGGAGGTGAAAGCCGCACAACTGCAGCAGCGTGAAGAGGCACTGAAGAGTGAACAGGCGGCACTCGAGCAGCAGCGCGAGGCACAACGTGCCACTGAAGCCAAGCTGGATGCGCTGAGACGAACTCTCGCCGCACAGGCCAACCAGCTGTTTCGAAACTCACAAGATGATGATGGCTCTGCGGAGGATGACGGTGGTGATAACAGCAACACTAACAGTGGTGGTATCTGGAGAATGCGTGGTGAATCGCATGATGGCTCCGGCACGAACAAACGTCATGTTAGAGGTGGTGGTGGTGGTGGTGGTGCCGCCAGCGGAGGTCATTCATCGACTAAGGCAACGACAACACGCAGAGCCCCGCTCTCATTTGACACCGCCGCCTCCGCGACAGCCTCCGGTGCCCGACGCGGTTGGGTCGGCACAACTGGGAGTTTCTTGGGATGGATTCCATCGCGACTGCGGCTGATTATTCCCATTTTGCTCTTCCTTCTGTTGTTCCTCACCATACTGAACATGCGCTGAGAGTGATGGGGGAGAGGAAAGCACTCTGTAGGGAAACCCATGAGCTTACTGTGGATACTGTTGTTGTTGTTGTTCTTCTTCTTTCTTTTCTTTTTTCTTGTTTACCGTTTGCTTTTTTTTTTTCTAAACTGCGTTGCACACTCCCCTATCTGGGTGCTGCAGAAGATGACGAACACTGGAAAGAGAAAGCAAATGGACGAACCTCTGTTGCGATCAGGACACACGCGAACGAGCTGACGAGGCTGCCGCCGGGGGGGAGGGCAATAACTTGTGTCGATCTCCCCCTTCTCTCTCTCACACACGCAAACTCGCTCTGGGTAAAATGCATGAATGTATTCATTCAATTGTATATCCGAAGATACACACGCACTGTTCACTGTTGTCATGGAGTCAAGGTACACTGTGACCCATGACTCTCTATTCTGCACTATTCTCATCTCTTTCTCATTTTCTCTCTGTCTCTCCCTCACACATTCGTTCAATGAAGAGGTTTCCTAAAATTAGTTTGGTCATGTTTAGCTTGACCTGTTTTTTATCGGTGCCAACGAGGAGAAAAGTGCGCTCTGTCGCACAGTCCCACGCTGCCGCCGCGACAGCCGCAGCGGTCGGCACCAGCGGTGGCGCCTCGTCCAGCGACCCGACCTCTCGTGTGCCCTCCTCCACATCTCAGGCAGCCAGCTCGCTGTCGACGACGAAGAGGCAACCAAGGCGTGTACAGGACTCCGCGAAGATGTGCACAACTAAGCCTGCGGGTGCCACGGTTTCACCAACAGCTGTATCATCCTCCAAAGCCTCTGCCGCAAGTCCACCTGGTGTTGGTCTGCGGAGAGAAAGCGTCGCCCGGCTCGTGCGAGAGGCGACGCGTGATGTGGAAGCTGCAGCCGCAGCAGCCACCAGTGGTGTACCCTCCGCGGACACGACGAGCCGTGCCGCGGGAGGCTCGAGTGAGAAGGCCAAAGACGACGCCTTCATGCAACTTCTGGACAGTTTTCGCATCTCGACCGCGCCCCTTTCTGATCTCGATGAGGTGCTTGGTGCGGGCGGCTCCGGCTCTGCGCGCGGCGTTGCTGGAGACTCAGCGTCGCTTGCCAACGAGGGGGAGGAGGACGACAAGCTCGCAGAAGATGGAGATGTGAGTGCGTGCTCGGCCGTACGCAAGCGTGCCTCCTCCGTCATCACATGTCGCGACCTCAACGCGTCTCTCGTTTGTCCAAAGAAGTTCTACCTGATGAGCGCGCGGCCTGATCTCGAGCCGGGCTCCTCTATTGGCGAGGCCGTGCACCTCGATGACGGCGTCGGCTTCAACGAACTGGCTCGGCGATGGGATCGGCTTCAGTTTGGCAGCAAGGCCATCTTGATTAGCGAGACAGACCACGACGCGGCGGTGCAGAAGACTGAGCGCGTCGTGATTGACTACTTTACTAACCAGTACGCCACATTCGGCGAGCAGGCACCCACGCTCACACTCCACCGCGCGGCCTTCTCCGCCCCGCTGCAGGCACCAGGCGAGCCGAAGGGTAGCCCGTCGTCAATCCTGCGTGCACGTCCCTGTGTTGTGCGGTACCGCCCCAAAGACAATCAATGGGTTATTCTCGAGTCCCAAGCCATCCTTGACCCCCTCACGACCAGCCTCCGCGCGTCACTTATTCTTCAGCGCCTCCACTTCACCATGTTCACGCTGCGGCGGGGTCTCTCACAGCCACATATCCCTATCGCCGTGCGGAAGCGGTTCCTCGATGTCGACCCGAAGATGCTCACGGAGGAGAGCCTCAACAACGGCAAGAATCTCTTCGACGGAGCCCACCCCGTCGCGCCGATCGACGTGAAGCGAAGCGGTCTCCTCCACATTCGTCAGTTCCTTCCGGGACCAGTGACGTTGATGGACTGCGAGCCGACGCAGCTCGTCAAGTTCATTCAGCGTGTCTCGCTGGAAGAGCTGCTGGAGGCGGATCAGCGCGCCTTTGAGAAGGCCAACGGCGGTGGCCAGAAGGGAGGGAGAGGGCGTGGCGGCGCGGGGTATCACTCCTCGGCGTGCAGCGGTGCTTTTGATCTCCAGCAGGTCAGCAATCTGGACCCTGCGGTGACGCCCTTCTACAACGGCATGGTCGCTGCGATGAAGCTGTGCGGACGCCACAGCAACGCCCGCAGTAGCCGCTCCCTGCGTGCCCGTGAATCGGAAGCGAGCCAGCTCTTTGAATCCCAGCAGCAGCTTCTCGAAGCCATTCTCCTCCACCACACCTTGAAGATCGTGGCGCGTAGCCGTGATGTGCGCCAGATCACCCGCTGGACCACGTTCTCCAAGGATACCGCAGCCGGTTTGGTGACCTCGACCTGGGACAGCCGCGACGATCAGAGCAGTGCATCTGCCGAAGAGGACGCCGAGACCGCACACGGTGATCTCGCCCCCACCTCCGCGAAGCCTGGAAAACGTCGCGGCAAAAGTGCTGCGGCACAGTCAGCCGTGCCTGCGCTGCCCGTCGTGCCGTGCTTCTCAGAGAACATTGGCGGACACTGCTCGCGCGGGGATACGTGTCCCTTCTTCGCCGAAGGCTTCTGCCTGCCTCAGCGGTACCCCAATCCTGTTCAGGCCCAAGACAATCACCTCTTCACGATGCCCTCCACAGCTGTCGCCAAGAAGTCTGGCTGGTGGATCGATGGGGCGCGCACGGTGCGGGATGTTCTGCACTGCCACGCCACGGGCTCTCTCAAGCTGACCGCTCCGCAGCTGCGCTATGCCAGGGCGGTCGCGCAGGGTGAGGTGGCGGTGTGCCCCAAGGAGGTTGACAAGTTCTTTGAGAAAATTCAGTACCCGCTGTTCGTCATTGACTTCGAGGCCGTGCAGTTTGCTCTCCCTCCGTTTGAGAAGGTCGTGGCCTACCAATCCGTACCTTTTCAGTTCTCCCTCGATGTGTTCCAGCACGACGTTTTGACAGAGACGCCAACGCACTACGACTATCTGCATTTTGGTCCTGGTTACTCACCCAACGTGGACCCCAGGCCCGCGTGTGTGAAGGAACTCCTCCGTATTGTTCGCCACGAGCGAGAAAAGAAGCGGCAGGAGATGCTCGCCTCGGGTCAGCTCGATGACCTCAAGCGCGAGGAGGAGGCCGCAGCGGAGGAAGCGGCCGCGGCTGCCAAGTCGGGCAAAAACAAGCGCGGCCCTCGCAAGACCACCAAGGCCGCAGCGACCAACAGCCGCACTGGGCGGGGGACTGGTGTCGAGGCGCCTCTCAACCCATGGGATGGCACCTTCCTTGCGCACTTTGCCTCCTTTGAAAAATCGTGCCTCGAAAAACTCGGTCAGCTGGAGGACGAGTTCAAGGAGGAGATTCGAGGCTTCTACTTCCTCGACACGCTGGATCTCTTGAAGAAGGGGTTTCTCCATCCCAATGCGAACGGCTCAAACTCACTCAAGAAGCTCTTGCCAGCGATTTGCCCCGACTTTCAGTACGGTGTCTTCGGCGTAGAGGGCAGCAGCGACGGCAGCGGCGCGGACGACGGTGGGGGCGAGGAAGGTTCGCAGTCAGACGAGCAGAAGGGTGAGAATGCGATGGCGGTATACCGCATGTGGTACCATCAGGAGGGTGGGGGCACACTGCAAGATCTGCAGCGCGCTACAGGGCGAACCGTGGTCGGAGAAAATGGGAAGACCTCATCAAGTCCACCTGCCGTGCTGCCCGCGTTGCCAAGCATGCGTGACAAGGTCTGGGCACGTCTCCGTATTCAGCTTCTCGAGTACTGCTCACTGGACACGCGTGCACTTTATGAGATCATGCGAGAAGTTCATCGTGAACGTGAGGCGGTAAAGGACATGACGCCTGAAGACAAGTCGGGCTGGGTCTTCACGAAGCCCCTGCCACGCGAGATTAATTTTTGATCTCGATGCAATTAACTGACTCGCTCTCTTCTTATCCATCGATGTCGATTGTCGTTATTGGCATTGTTCCTTTCTTTCCTCCATATATTGTTTTGTTTTATTGTGTGTGTGTGTAAGGGTTTTTTCTTGTGATGAATAAATAATGCGACCATAGACGTGTGACGTCCTGTCCTGTCCTGTCCTGTGGTGTGTGTGTGTATGTGTGTGCGTGGAAGACTCTGGGAAAGCAGCTATCAGCCACACATGAAAGGATACAGAGGATCATCAGGGGTTACACAAACAGCATAGAATGGACTCATTGAATTGGGTGTTTTAGTGTCATTGTTGTTGTTGTTTTCTTTTCCGTTTTTGGCCGTGGTGCACTTGTAAGTACGCCAGCCGCGATTAGGAAGATCATATCGGTCTTGTCATGCGACTATCACGGGTCATTGCTTCTCATTTTTCTTTCTTTTTCTTTTTAGTGTGAGACCGTGCCTTTTCGCACATGCTGGTTCACTCAGAAGAGGAAAGTACAGTTTGAAAAAAAAAAGCACTATCCTGAAGCACGGTGATCAGCTTTCCGATGCATTAACAGCATAATATCTTCCCCTTCGTACATAGCGTGTGTATGGAGTGATGCAGCACCGGAGAGAGAAGGGGGGGATATCTCCACGCGTCACTGCGCAGGCTAGGTCGCTTCGCTTGATGACTCGTCAAAGGACGATGAGAATGACACCTAAAAAAAAAGGGGCCACGTGTGTATGTGTGGGTGAGTCTCTCTCTCTCTCTCTCTCTCTGTGTGGGCAATGAATGAACGGAGCAGAGTCGTCCTCCCTTTATTTCAGCTTAGAAGCCGAATTCGTCGCTCTCTTTTCTCTCATGGCTATTTCATATTCCGTATCCACTTACGCTCTCTCTTTCTACCACTTCGTTATTCTTTCCCTCGCCTTCTGTGTATGTTTCGATGGTACGGTGAACACATACTCGCGTCAAGAGCAAGAACACGCGCACGACGCAAAAAGAAGAAAACCAAAAAAAAAAAGCAATAAGTGTGTCATGTCGGCGCTTGTGTTGTGCGATGGAGATCAGAGCTCCCTCAAGGCCGTTGAAGTAGCTGGACACCCAGGAGGTCTCTTCATGTCACAGCACGACGGCTCTCAGCTCGTTGTCATTCATGCGTGGCGCAAGGCAGACACGGCGATGACGACCGGCGCAGGACCCGCAGCGGGAGGAGAAGCTGCGCCTGGTATTATGGCAACGACATCGTCATCTGGGCCGAACGCAAGCGCTGCGCAAACGAGTCCTCGCCCACGTAACTCCATCGCGAACGATGCAGGGCCCGACTCGGCATCAGCAGCAGCCGATCTCGCTCTCGGTGGCGCACGCGCCGGCAACACGGAGTTGCCCGCCTCCGTCGTCATTCAGTCTGTGCTGACAGTGATTAAGGAGAACAAATCGCTTCGCGATACGTTGCTGTACAAGATTGAGACCACCGCCATCGCACCCAACAGCCACCCCAGCGAAGACGATTGTGACACGAACGCAACAAATAGCGCCACGTCGCCACGCCGCCGCGGTGAAAGTCCGCGCAAGGGCACGCTGCCATCCGTATCGCGGACAGCCAAGAAGAAGGATGCGACGCATGGGCTAGGTGCCTCCACCGGCTCTAACCTTTCTACACAACCCAAAACACCGGAAGAACAGGCAGAAGAATGTTCGAGGCGTTTTGAAGCGGCCCAACAGGGTCACGCGCAGCGCATCGTCGCCTACGCCGCCAGCCGCGCAAGCCACCACGCGTGCGACGCCATCGTGCTCGGTGCAGGAAACGCGCTCGATGGGAAGTCAATCAGCATTGGCCACACCGCCCATCACGCCCTCGCCACGCTGCGTGCCTCGCACGTGCTGTGCTTTATCAAGCCAGATGGTTACATTCCTCGACGTACAGCCACGACGGTCCGTCTTCTCATCGTGGTGCCCATATGCGCAGCCGCAGAAGAGGAAGAGGCGCAGCTCGCGGGGGAGAAGGAGGAGAAGGGCAGTGTACCGCAAACACCTGGAGAGCTGCACGATGCGCCGCCCGCTTTCGTTGTGCAGTCCACGCAACGCGTCGAGGACAACGCAGCGCACACGGATGCGTCTGCTCTCCCTGTGAACGTCGCGGCCTCCTTGGAGGCTGGACGCGCTGTTGTGCGCTACGCCTTGCGCACGCTGGCATACACCCTGGTCACCGCACCCGCTGCACAAGCGAGCACGGCCATCGCCGAGTCTGGTCCTGCGCCGGTGGTTGTCAGTAACAACAACAACAGCAGCAACGCACAGAGTGGTTGTCAAGTCGGCGTGCTCCTCGTCGCAGACCCAAGCACCCCAGTTGAAACCATTCAGCACTTCACGCAAGCTTTCGACGCACTCCTCAGCACAGAGGATAGCCACAACGCACAGGCAGCCACAACCAACTTGGCAGACGCAGCAGACGGTGGTACAGAAGCCACGGAAGAGCAGTGGGTGCCGCTGACTGTCATGACGCTGAAGGCATCCAAGCAGCTGAAAGAACCAACGATTGCAAACAGTGCCTCTCAAGTCACGCGTGCTGTGCAGCAGTCCCGTGCGGAGTACGCCCTGGTAGCAGATAACGCCCCGTCTGCCCTTCACGACGCGCTCGTTTCTGCGAGTAAGCCGCACTGCCTCGTCATTCCTCATGTAAAATACTAGCTGTAAGCAAACAGAAAAAAAAACGAAGATGCAGTACGCGTCCTAAATTCATGAATGAGAAACAAGTGACTAGACAAGAAAAAGAAGAATCGTGTTCTTGGGCGGCTTTTCTTCAGTGTCTGTACGCCGTTTTGCCTGCCTGGCACACACCGAAAAGAGATGGGGATGAACCGCGTGAGCGATGCCGATCGCCAGCGCCTCTTCTTCCTCTCTCCCTTCGTTCTCTCTCTCTTTCTTTTGCTCGACACAATGTGCATGTGCTGCAATGAGTGGATGTTGATCGTCTCTTTTTCCCCTCACTTGGTTCTAGCCACCGGCATAAGCACACCACAAGCACACACACACACAATCTCTCTCTTCCTCACCATCTCCATCTCTACATGGATTCCCCTCCCTCATTACACACTTCTTCTCGTTGTTGCTGTTGTTGTTTGTTGTTTTGACCAGTATTTGGTCATTTGTGCTGTCAAGATTACTGCTTTTGTTCTTGATTTTTCCTTAATTCTCTTTTGATTTGCTCTTTTCTTTTTCTTTTTCTGTGATCACCGTAATTTTCTTCATTTTTTTTTTCGTGTACTCCCAAGTAGCTATTATTTGCTCATCTTTTGATCTCCTCGCTCTGCAGTGTGTGTTTTCTGTTGTCGATCCAGTCACTCTTCGCTCTCCTTTTTTCTCGCCTCTCTCGCAAGCACATTTCTGTGAGCGTGTCTGTTTGTCACACTCAGCTAGATAGAGAAAAACGGTCGGCTGTAGATTTTTTTTTTGGATCGACGCGGGGAACCAAGACAAAGCAAAACAAAAAAAAAGGAGACAGTGACTTGAAGACTCCTTGTCATTGGTAGGTAATAAGAGTAAAACTTCTAAAATTTTCAAAAAAAAAACTCGCGCTGACTCTTCTATCATGAGCGAGTTCGCGCCGACTACATCCAGCCCCTCAAATGGGTCCCATTTGACCTCTTCTGCGAAGGTCGTACCGAGCCTCGCTGTGCCCTCCACCAACGCCGCCACAGCCGCCTCGATGCGGATGTTTACGCCGCGCCAGCAGCCCTCCTCCTCCTCCGCTGGTCATCCCCGCTCACAGCGTACGGGGCGACCCGCTGGGCAGTGCACCGCCACCAACACAATAGAAGATCGCGCAGCACGCGACGGTGTTGTTCCGTCCGCATCTCGCACAGGCACAACCGCATCCACACCCTCCATCGTGCCTGCCAAGAAAGCGAAAGCGAACTCCAGCGGCGCATCTGCACAGGCGAACGGCAAGGTGGCCGACGCCATTCCGAACACGGTGCCTTCTTCGTCTGCCGTCACCGGGACTGCCGCCGCGGCCCTGCACACTCATCGCAGCGGCACCACAGCGCCAACGCCGGCCTCTGTCTCCGCATCCGCCACACAGCCAGGCGAAGGCAGGCCCTCCCACCACCACACCCCACGTCTGACGCAGAAGACACCGCCGCCGTCCATATCCGCTGCTCCGACCTTCTCCGCCCCACCCCATGCCAAACACCTTCGCAGCGCCGCGCCGGTCACCACTGCCTCTTTTGCACACCGTGCGGCTCATGGCGCGGCGAGTGGCACGCGCACCAGTGTCGTCAGTGAAGACGGAGGCGGTGTTGCAGCCCGGGCACTCACCTCATCGCGCCCCGCCACGCAAGGAGCCGACTACGTGCGACCCCCCGCACGCACCCCCGCCACCACCGCCATGACCGTGTCCGCACGGCCAGCCCCGCTCGGCGGCTCACGCCTTTCCACGTCCGGCGCGTCCTCTGCCGTGCGAGGGACATCGGAAGGGAGCGTTTCGCCAGCTCCCCACCACGCTGACCCCGCTGTGCAGCCGCAAACGCAAGAGCGACTTTCATCGGCGCCTGCTGTGCGTGGTGCAGAGAGCGCATCGACATCCGCCGCCGTCGCCACAGCTGCAGACGCGCCGCACCGTAGTGGGAGCGGTGCCCATCACGGGCCTGATCTCCGCGTACACGCCCCTCAACAAGCCACACCCGCGAACACGGTGTCGTCGACGTCGACCCCCACCACGACGATGACGACCGGCGCACCGCAGCCAGCAGCGGGAATCGGCAGCCGGTCCACGGCTCGCGGGGCGCCGTCCAGTGCCTCCACGCATGGCAAAGCATCCCCGGTCTCGTCGCGCCGCGCTATTCCAAGCCGTTCTGCCGTGGCGTTGGTGGGGGGTAACGTCTCTACGGTGCGGCCAGTCGGCAGCGCACGCGCGGGCACCGCCGCTGTGCCCGGGCAGACCATGCAAATGAGTGATCTTGTGCGGCCCTCCGAAGCGTACAAGATCAAGCTGACCCCGACCGCTCAACAGCGCACCGTCGCTCGTCGGTCTCGCCAGCCGCGGAAGATTGTGAACACGTTCTTGAGCAAGTACCCGGTCGTCCGCCGCGTGGCCGAGGCACTCGGATTTGATATCGAGGAGTCCGAAGAAGAGCTGAACGCGTATCAGTTCAACTTGTGCTGGAGCGACACCGTGTTGCCGCTCGTGCGGCTCGTGCGACTCGGGAACTGGCAGCGAACCAATCATTTCCCGTCCATGTACCTGCTCTGCCGCAAGCTGCACCTCGCCACCACGCTAGGTCGCATGCAAAGACGACTGCCGCAGCATTTTCACTTCTTCCCCATGACGTGGAGCATGCGATCGGAAAGGGGGCAGCTCGTCCGCTACATCAACGCACTCAAGCAGAAGCGACTCGTCAAGTACTTTATTGTGAAGCCTAACGCGGGGTGTCAGGGCCGAGGCATTCAAGTCACGCGCGATCCTATTGGCTGCGTGGAAGATCCTGACAACTACATCGCACAAGAGTACATTCCCCGGCCTCTGCTGCTTGAGAATCGCAAATTCGACCTTCGAGTGTACGTGTTGCTCACGTCCATTCGTGAGCCCTCTATCTTCATGTTCAACGATGGTCTTGTGCGCATGTGCGCTGAAGTGTATGAAGTGCCGACGGATGCGAACATCAAGAACACCTGTAAGCATCTGACCAACTACGCCGTCAACAAGCGAAGCCCCGAGTTCGTGTACAACACGGATGCCGCGCGGGGTGATGTGGGCAACAAGCGCAACTTCCGCTTCTTCAACCGGTGGCTGACTGAGATGGGTGAGTCACCCCAGATCTTCTGGGAGAAAGTTGGTTTTGTGATTGTCAAAACCATTCTTGCCGCACAGCCGCACATTAGCATGGTGTACAACTCGTGTTTCCCACGGTTCAACGAGGGTCATACCTGCTTCGAGGTGCTCGGCTTCGACATTTTGGTGGATCACAAGATGAAGCCGTGGCTGATGGAAGTAAACCACACGCCATCGTTTGCGACTGACACGCCCCTGGACAACGAGATCAAGACAGGTGTGCTGATGGAGGCGTGGGATATCGTGGACTGTAAGGCGACGGACTACGAGCGTGATCGTCAGCGTGAGCGGCATGACTTCGCGATGCGCAACATGCGGACAAGCACAGGTCTGATGAACTCCGCTCGTCTTCGCCGCCCGGCCGGCATGGCCAACGCATACAGCGAAACGGCCTCACCACCAGAGAACGACGAGCAAGCCGAGCTGCAGGCACGCTTGGCAGATGAGCAGCTGCTCGCCCATCGCATGCATGAGGACAGCAAACTCAAGAACTACACCCGTATCTTTCCCACGAACGTCCCCGAGTACGACGAGGTGTACCGCACGATTCGCCAGCTCGCAGAGGCGGAGGCGGCCATGCGTGCCTCCAACGGAAGCCTCTTCGTCAACGGCGTGAACGGACCCGTGCTGTCCGTGAATGCCACAGGCACCAACGCCAGCCCCGTCTCCGCATCCTCTCCGTCGGTTGCGGACACCTATCGCTTTCCTAGCCAGCGCGATGGCAGTCCACATGGTGGTGGTGGTGGTGGAGGCGGTGCGTCTCACCACGCGCGAACAACGAGCACGGCGTCAACGTCTGCATCGGGTGACTACCTCGGTCGTGCGGCGGGGGGCTTGGCGAGCGTGCCCGTCTCCGGCAGCGCAGCCGCCCCCACCACGAGCTCCGCCACGGCGACCCCCGCACTCGCAGCGGCAGCAGTGAACGGCCCACCCAAGGTCGCCCCCGCTGAGCCTGTCGCTGTCACGCCCTCTCCCCAAGCCGAGAGCTACAAGAAGTTAGAGGAAGAGATGCTCCGTGTGCGTCGACGGGCCTCACAGGATGCGGCAAGCCAACGCGCTGCCGCCTCTCACCCGCGCACACCTAACTCAGAGACGACCGCCAGCCAGGACACCAAGCCTGCAACGAAGGACGCGCAGCTGCCAGAAGAGGCAGGGCGTGAGCAGACCACAACGAAGGTAGGCACAGACCAAAAAAAGAGCACGACAACGTCCTTGACGCCGAGTGGTGCCGACAGCGGGTCCACGCCGACGATTTCTCCTTCGCCAGCTGCGGCAAACCAGGCACCGCTGAAATCGGTGACACCATTGAAGAGCGAGAAAAAAGCACCTTCGCAGCCTCGCGATGGTGCAGGCCTGAACAGCACGACGCGATCTGCCTTGCACGATGTCACCCTCACGTCGGCGATACCTTTGACCGACTCCACCACGAGCAAAAATGGTCACTCCAGCCACCGTAGCAGCGCACACAACACGCCCTCTCGAGGTGCCAAAAAAAGTGGCACCTCTTCACCCGCTCACGGGCCATCTAAAACGCCGTTGTCCGTGGTTGCGAAGGATGTTTCCCCTGAAGACCTTCGTCGCCTAGCCTCACTTCAGGAGCAACTGGAGCGTGAAGAGGAAGCTGAGCCCGAGAATCACGATACAGATGAGAGTTTCGACCTTGACGAGTAAACTTTCTCTAGACAGCTCACGAAAAGAAAACGCAAGAAAAAGTGTCCTCAGCGCACCAAGCCTTTTTCTCTTTCTTCTATGATTTCTTTTTTTTTTCTTCTCTTTTTTTTTGTTTTGCTTGTTTGTTTTTAGAGCTTACCGGTTATCATACTTCATTATTAATGTCTGCATGTGTTTTCTCGTTGTGTGTCAGATTTCACTCCTTTCTCTTCGCTTTTTTTTTTCCTTCTTTCTCTTCTTTCTCTTTCCATTTTTCTTTATTGTGTTGGCCCACTGATATTGCTGAAACCGTGTCCTTGTCTTGTTCGTTCTTTAAAAAGGCTCGCTTTAGAGCACCAGACTCTGCGAATTTCACACTTGGAATTTCCACATCTTCTTTTTCTGCCTCTACTCTTCATATCAGAAGCTGGTTGATGAGAGTTGAGAGCGAGACGAAGGCTACGTGAGGGAGAATGGCGGTGGTTCTGTGTTCGTTCAGTTTGAGGAAGGACTCCTTCCATCTTTTATTCACACGCTAACTCACAATAGTACCAATAAAGCAGTCTGTGTACTCAGCCGAATGAAAGGTTGTTATTTCTTTCTTTTTTTTTTGTTTTAGCCGTGCACATCAACCGTTTCTGATTGAACCTTGTTGTTGTTTGCACCACGCGCGCTCGCGTGTCTCTTCAATATTCCTCGCCAGCTCTGCGTATGATTATTCCGAGTATTCAAAGCATTCTCAGAATGGCATTGGCGTATGTCAGCCCTCCATAAAAGGATGCTCTCCTGTGAGCGGCTCCATCACACACACACACACACACACACACACACACACACCGCGCACTGCCTTCCTCTCAATCTCCTCTTTTTCCTATTTTTTTGTGTGTTTTCTCTCTCTCTCTCTTCTCATGTGAACTGGTCGATATATATTGTGTGAAAAGTGAAAAGTGAAAAGGAAAAGGAAAAAATCTTTCTAATAAAACCTGGATGCCTCCGAAGAGACGTCTGACGAGCGCGCGGACACCGTCGCCGAAGAAAGGCCGCGAAGCCTCTCCCTCCCCCGCGTCGCGAAAGAAGCGTGTCTCCCCTGGGAGCTCATATGACGGCCTGCCGAGCACCAGCTCTGACCTTCACGCCCTTACCTCTCCCCGCGACGATGACGCCAACTCGAGTGAAGATGCCTACGATAGCGCGGACGAGCGTGTGGTGGAGCAACAAGATGGTAGTGCAACGCACGCTGCTGCCTCTCGTCTTGCTGGCCTCGCACGGCACCAGCCACTTGAGGATGAACTCATCTGGAGTGATGGCGATGAGGGAGACGCGAGCGGTGAGAAGGACGAGATTATTCTGTTCCCTAGCGCCGAAGAACTGCGCGAGCAGGCCACGCCTGAAGAGGTGGAAGAGATCATTCGGCTCGGCACACGCCAGCATCTCGATGAGTCCGATAGTAGTGAAGACGAGGCCACGCTGAATCGTGTTGGTGACATTCCGCTGGAATGGTACAAAGATGAGGACCACGTGGGCTACGACATTGAAGGCAAGAAGCTGCTGCGGAGCGAGCGGTCTGCCTTGGAGCGTCTGCTGGAGGCTACCGATGACCCAAATGCCCTCCGCACCGTCTACGACACCTTGCACGATGAGAAGAAGGTGCTGACCAACGCAGATCTTCAGATGATCTTCAATCTTCAGCGCAACCGCACAACCAATGCGTCGTACAACATGTACGAAGACGCTCCTGAAGACTCTGTCGTCTTCGACCCGCTGAATCACCCCCTCGCCCGCGGTGGTGGTCCTTCCAAGCTCAAGTTCACGCCATCCCTGCATGACATGAAGGTCATCGCGCGTATGGTTCGGCGCATGCGCAAGGAAGACGAGAACAAGAAGAAGCGCAAGGATGACGACAAGGAAGAAGAGGAGGATCAGGTGCTCTGGGATGATGGTCACGTCGAGATGGACGCACACACCCACTTCAAGTACTTCAACCGCATTCCCAAGCCGAGGGTTCCACCTCCAGGTACCTACGAGAGCTACCGCCCTCCTGCGGAGTACTTGCCCAGCGAGAGGGCGAAGGAGCGTCAGGCCCGCCTTCGCGCGATTGATCGCCGTGAGCACTTCCTTCCCCAAAGCTTCGACGCGCTGCGCCACGTGCCGTTTTACCACCACACTATTCAAGACCGCTATCAGCGTTGCCTGGACCTGGCATTTTTTAGCCGCGCACAGCGGACACGGCTCGTGGTGGACCCGTCGAAGCTGCTCCCCGACCTGCCCGACCCAAAGGACCTGCGCCCCTACCCGGAGAAGCTCTCCTTCCAGTACAAGGGCCACACCGGCACTGTGCGCAGTCTCTCGGTGTCGCCGAATGGGCAGTACCTCGCCACCGCCTGCGACGATCACCTCGTGCGTGTCTACGAGGTCCACACTGGTCGCCTGATGAAGCGATACGACATGGGTGCGCCAGTGCAGCAGGTGGCGTTCTGCCCGGCCAAGTCTCTCAACGTGCTCGCGGCAGCGGTGGAGTTCTCTCTCGTGTTCATCGTGCCCTCGTTTGCGGCCCACTGGGCCGTGAATGACCACACCGTGCGCTTCTTACGTGCACCAGGGCTGGCCGCTGCCGCAGGGTCGGAAGGCACGCCCGTGGCAGGCGACGCGACGATGCATGGCGGCGGTATTACCCAAACCGTAATGGACAAGGATGAGTCCGCCCACGAACTCGCCGCCGATCTCGACGATGTTGAGGAGCGCGAGAAGCGTGCGGAGTTCCTAGATGCGAGTGCGAAGGAGCGGGCGGCTGGCATCGTTGTGAAGGTGGCCCTCCACGCAAAGGTGAAGAAGTTCTCATTCCACCTCCGCGGTGACTACCTGTGTGCGCTGTGCCCCAAGGACCACGTCAAGTACCGCCAGACCGTCATGCTGCAGCTCTCGAAGCGCAAGGTGTTCTGCCCGTTCAGAAAGTTCTCTGAGGTGGTGACCGACTGCCATTTCCACCCTCGCGAGCCCATCTTTTTCCTCTCTACCACCAACACCGTGCGCTGCTACAACCTTGTCGCGCACAAGCTCCAGCGACGCTACAAGGCACCCGGTGGCGTCACAGCCTGCCTAGCGATTCATCCGGACGGCGATAACTTCCTCGTTGGTGATACCACGAGCCACACCTCATGGTATGATTGTGACTTTTCTGATCGGCCGTACAAGCGCATGAAGTCGCACAAGGGCGTGGTGACCGCGGTGGGATTCCATCCCAACACCAACGCCTACCCTCTGTTCGCCTCGGGGGCTTCCGATGGCCAGGTGCACGTCTTTCATGGCATGGTGTATGATGACTACAACAAGAACGCTCTGATTGTGCCAGTGAAGATCCTCAAGCACCGTAGGCCTGTCTATGACATTGCGTGGCACCCGACACTGCCGTGGCTCTTCACATCCACTGAGGATGGCACTGTGACGGCATGGACTGAATAACAAACTGGGATGAATGAATGTGAAATGAAAAGAAAAGGCGAAAAAGAAAAAAAAGCAGAGGAAACCGAATCTGAGCTGATGTTGAACGTGTTCCTCTCCTCCTTTGATTTTGTCGTGTTGGGAACAAAACAAAAAAAGGAGAGGGGCGCAATGTCATCTCTTTGCTTTTCTTTCAAATACATGTACGTTCACCACCAGTAGCCAGAATAACAATAATTAAAAAAAGCAATAAGTAAGACTGTGCGCTGATCTCGATTAATAATGAACCGTGTAATAACCGTGCCGAATGAAAGGTGAGATGAGAGTTAGTGTCGAACATGTGGTGTGTCTGTGTGCTTATCTGGCGAGTGCACATCATGTGCGTGAGGGAAGAGAAGGACCGGGCCAACGAATGGGGGGGGAGGGGGAGAAGCGATCTGGTGTACCACGACTAGTGTGGTACCTCAATTCGGTTTTCTTTCTTTCGTTCACATTCTCTAGATCCCTATGCCTCGTCTTGAAGCATCGCAGTGCACTCCTGCCAAACGGCACACTGTTCACCGGCAAGCTGTTCTCAAGGCACGCATACTCTTTCTCTCCGATTTGTTGGCGCCACCTTTTGTTTGTTTGTTTTTGTGTGTGTCTCGTCTTTTTTTTTTTTTCTAAGCGCAGCCTTATTGTCAAGAATGAACCGCGAACAAAGTATCCAAAAAGGAGTGAGTTCATCAGAGAAACAAAAGCCAAAAACAAAAGTGAAAAGGAGAGATCTTCTCTAAAGCTCGATGAGTACTGCAACAACAGATGCGCCATGTTCTCCTCGTAGTGGCCGGTGAAGAGCTCACTCAGAGTCAGTTTTGTATTGCTTGTCGATACTCCACAATGGGGCCTGGGTTCTCTGCACTCGCTGTTGAAGGAAAACGATGGGTGCGCCTTCGAACAATGTGTTCATGCCTCTTCACTAGTGTGTTTTATTTCACACACACACACACACACACAACTACACTTTTTCTGTTCAAGCGAGGTTGGAATGACTCTCTCCATAGTGCGTACTTGACTCGCCGATGGGTATTGTACACAACGAATTAATCATGGCTACTTCACACACTCTCTCTTTCCCTTTCTCTATTCCTGCTTCTTTATTCTGTATGAGTGCGTCTGCTTGTTTGTTAACAAAACGCAAAACAAATAAATAAAAAGATTCCAACAGGAACGACACTTCCGGGTTGTTGTTTTTTTTTTTTGCTGCGTGTGTGTGTGTGTCTTGAAAATGGATAGCAATGCCAACAGTGAGGCGCGCGTTGTCTTGGCAGCATGTGGGTGCTGCGGCGACGGACGACTTGGACTTGGTGAGGCCGTGGCTTCCTCAGCGCGTGGCTGCGTAGATGTGGTGACGGTACTGCCATGGTCAACCCACGCAGACGCACCCGTTATTCGCAAGATCGCATGTGGCGGCTATCACAACCTTGCGCTTGCTCAAGACGGCGGTGTGTACGGGTGGGGCGCGAATGACCAAGGGCAGTTAGGGTGTGATGGAGCTGCGTGTGTGACCAGCCCTCAGCGCATCACCTTTTTTGATGCCCTGCGCACCGCGCGTGATGGTGAACATGCCGACGGTGCCGATGTGGTGCCACAAGGACGCACACAGGCCCCGCAACACGCGAAGGGCATGAAGATGGAGGAAGAGTCTGTGGTGGAGATTGCGGCGGGTGGGCTTCACTCTCTTGTTCGCACCACACGCGGTATTTACGTGGCCGGTGCGAACACGTTCGGGCAGCTCGGTCTCGGCGAGGCACACGGAGAGCACTGCGTACGTCGGTGGCGTCTTCTCTGCAGCCTGCCACAGCGCCTCGTGCATCTGGGTGAGGCAGAATATGCCGGTCTGCCGACCAGGTCTTCAAGAGGGATGGCCTCGATGACGACGGTGCACAACTCACGCGCGACGAGGTCCGAAGAGGAGGACGATGTCATGGTGGAGGTGGAGGAGGAGGAGGAGCTTGTGCACGGTGACGTGACTCACATGAGCTGCGGCACGCATCACACCCTTCTCGCGTGGAAGAACTGTGTGGTGCGTGTGGTGAAGCCAGCACCGGACGGAGCGTCTGCGAGTGAGACGGTGACGTACGTGTTCTATCCTGTGTTGCTCACCGCCTGCGGCAAGGGTGACTTTGGTGAGCTGGGCTACGATGCGGATACGTGGGCTGTGCTACGGTCAAAGAACCAGCGTGTGCAGGCCGCGGCCTTGGCGAGTGCGGAGAGGCAGGAGCGGCAACAACAAACACCAGCCTCACACACGGAGGCGCATGAGCTGTCCGCCGTCGTGCCGCCCACTGTCGCACCCACGCAGACGCCGTGCTACAGCTTTGCGCAGAAGTGGAAGTCTAAGGTCGAGCGACGGCCGGAGTTCTTCTCGTGTAGCCACCGTAAGGTGAGGCATTTGCCACCAGTGGAAGAGGTGGCCGTCCATCTCGACAATGCAGAAGGGGAAGAAGCTGCGGCGGCCGCTGCTCTGGCAACGTTGTCCTCACCTGGTGCTGTGGTAGTAGAGAAGCTGTGCGCAGAGCATCTGCACTCCTGCGTGACCTTTAGCCTGCGTGGTCGTGGTGGTGGTGACGAGACGTGGCATTGGGGATGCTACTACAACGGCAGAGTGGAAGACAAACACGCCTCACGTCCACGCCGCGCCTTGGCTCTACACGGGCAAGCGCACCCGGCTGACACAGCCGCCGCGCTCGAGGACGAAAAGGGCATGGCAGGGTCGTGGTGCGTGCATGCGGGGAATGAGTTGTTGCTGCGCTTTGCCTCACCGGGTGCGGCGGCGGTGCCAGGTGCCGTGTCGCCGTGGGGTGTCGTTGGGGTGGGCAACCTCGGCCTCGGCGAGGAGGAGGACGAGAAGGCGATGTGGGTGCCTCTGCCGGTGCCGGCACCACCCTGCACTGCGAGCAGTGATGGCACAGATGGCGTGCTCTCTTGGCGAGTAGCGCGCGTGGTAGGGCGAGATCACATTCTCGCCTTGTTTCGGTCTCTCAGTGACGGCATGCGTGTGGCGGATGAGCAGGACATGCTCTGTGGTTTTGGCAGCAACCTCTACGGTGAGCTCGGCCAATCTGTCGACACAGGCGATGCGTCGGAGGGTACAGATGCGTGCGTCAGACCCATCTGTGTGCTGAGCTGTGGTGCGTGTGTTGTAGCGCCGCCTGCGAAGGAAGGAAAGGACAGACTCTCGACGGTGTCGCGAACATACCGCGTTCAGAACATTATCGATGTCGGGGCTGGTGCGCGCCACACTGTGCTTCTCCTTCGTGTGCTTGAGGAGCCCTCCTCCTCCCCCTAGTTCGCGTGCTACGAGCGTCTCAGTACGACGCGGGCACAGGCACACAGCTCATGAATGAACGACTTCTTGTGGAAAGGAGGGGGGAGCTGTCTTGCCGTGAAATGTTATTTAATACACAGTAGTAGCGCTGAAAAGGGGGAGAAGGAAACGCAATCCAAAATGACTATTCGTGACTGTGCCGATTTCTTCCTCTCCCTCTCTCTCCCTCTCTCTTGTTCTTCGCATATGTAAATTGACGGTATTCATTGCCTAACTTTTTTGAGCTTCTGATGCCTACTCCCTCATCGTGAACTGAAATCATGTATAAAACGAATGATAAAAAAAGAAATACAATGGCGCTAGCGATAGGCCCGACGATGTGTGTGTGTGTGCGTGTTCATTCACTGCGTTGAATCCCATCGCCAGAACAAATTTCCCTTTCTGTTTCTCCGTGGCGCTCTTTAGCTTTTTATTTCTCTCTCTCTTTCTCTTCCTCCCTCTCATGCATACGCTTTTATTATCTCTGCTCTTTTTTTTTTTTCGTTTTTCTCTTTTTTTTTGCCTTCTTATTGCCTGCTTGCATTTGACAGAGTGGCCTCGTTGTGTGACCGGCAGTGCAAGAAAGTCTCACCTTTTCTTTTAAGGTACACTGCAGAAAAGAATCAAAAAAAAAGAAAAAAAAGGAGCAGCTCTGACGGCATTCTTTATTGCATCTCCTTGTCGATTTTTTTTTAAGCTCGTGCTTGTGAAAGGCTGTCTGTCTCAGACGGTCCGTGTTTCTGAACATGTCAGTCATGAAAGTCCGTTGCCTTCTCACGCATTGCCGCGTGCAGATAGTGATGACGAGGTTTGTGTGCCCAAGTGCTTTTGCGATACCAAAACCAGCTGTCTTACGCATCGCCGCGCTGTCGTTTTCTCAGCGCTGCGCCTCGCACACGAGCTCTGCATCGGCTTCAGCCGCTCCCGTGGTGCCTCCTGCGAAGGACGTAACCCAGCCGGAACACGGTACGCAAAGGGGTGCCTCTTCCTGGCGACATGCGTCCCACGTACCCATTCACCCTGACCTCATCGTTGTCCTTCGTGAAAGCTTGTCAAGATTGCTGCGCACCAACGAATGGCTCCCTGTCGCCGACATCTACAGTGACCTACCAACGAGTGTTCGCCGAGCCCATGTACGTCCGCACAAGGCGCTTGTTCACGTGTTGCGGCGTGCACAGACAACACTGGACATTGTTGTGAGCCCTAGCGGGCTGTACTGTGGGCGTGGGCCACGGCTGCCGGCTGACCCTGCTCTCGTTGGCAACTTGTCTCACGCACCTGGGCCCTGTTCTGCGACCGTGAAGGATGCACGGAAGTCTGGGGACGCGACGGGCATCGCTCCCTCTCCCTCTATCCCCGCCACCGCGGCTGCCGTAGTCGCAGCACCTGAATCACACCCACAGTTGCCTCCCATTATACCGCCAGCTGTTGATTTTTACTACGACGTCGAGCTGCCCTTGGCGCACGTGCCTCCGCCGCCGCCCGACTTTGACGTCACGCCATCGTCCTTGTGCGCACCGAGCCCAACCCAAGATGGCACCGTACTGGCCCTGTCCACCTTTGTCTCTTTCATCCCCTCCTTCTTCGTCCCTCTGCAGGCGGTGCTCGCGGACATGCCCGGCTACACAGAGGACCACGTGAACCAGTATCTGCATCTCAAGGCGACGGAGATTGTCTCGGTGGGTGCGCAGCGCTACATACGCCTGCACGGTGGGTACCGCCGCGTGTCCTTGGAGGGCAACGAGGAAGCGGAGGCACGTTTCGACGTGTACCGGCCGCGGCTCGAGTGGGTGCCCGCCTTCGAAGCAGCTTTTGGGACGCTGGTGGGGGAGTGGGTGCCGCTGCCGGTGTTGCTCGCACGGGTGTCAACGGATGTGCTCGAGGCGCTGCCGTGGGGTCCGCGTGACGTCGCACCCGCACAACGCGCCGAGACCATTTTCTTTTTCGCCCAAATGCAACATCGATTCGGTTTCGCAATGGACGCGGAAGGTCGAGGCGCGGTGCTCCTGCGGCCCCCTGGTTACGGTGGCCTCGACGTCGCCACGAGTCCGACGCCGCGTTCGGTCAGTGCGGTGCTTGGGCTGGTGCCCATGGAAGGCACCATCGATATCTCCCAGCTTCACGCCAAGCTTCCGCCGTCCGTGAGAACTGAAGTGGAGTCGTACTACGGTAGCCTGGATGGTTTCTTGGCCGCACACAGGCCGCTGTTCTACCGGCCAGAAGGGGATGCCGTTCTGGTGATGCGCACACGTTACCACGAACGTCTGTTTAAGGCCTCGCTGCCGTTGGAGAAGCAGCTGGAGCTCGCCCTCGCAAATCGTCAGAAACAGAAGGTGCGTTCACTCCGTCGCCAACTTGCCTTTCGCGACAACCCAGCCCATCCTTTTCACGACCCCGACAACCTCGCACAGGAGGTGAGTAAGTACCTGCCGCGACGCGGTTTTGTGCAACTGAAAGTCTTTATCAAGTCTCACGTGCCGGAGGAGTTGCATGGGTTCTTGCCAAAGAAATTGTACAATTTTTTCAGTCGCTACCCTCAGTACTTCCAACAGTTCGAGTACCAAAAAGCTGGTACGTGGTGCCTATGTCGGCCTGGTCACCCACTTCCTCGCGGTGTCATTAAGCCCACCTTTACCGAGGATGATTTGCTGGCGCTCTGCGCAGAGTACCTCCAAACGCACAGCAACAACTGCTCCTGCTCAACTCTCTACCTGCACCTCCCACGCGCCGCACAGGAAGTTGTGCGCAAGCACTATGGTGGAATGTTCTACTTTCTGCAGAAGTATCCAGATTGCTTTCGCATCGTGCTGGACAGCGATGTGGGCGGCAACACGGTGAGCACCGCTATCGTGCATCTGGTGCAGATGCCGCATGCACGGACGGGTAGTGCCTCGCTGACAGCCTCTGCGCTACGGATTCAGGAGAATGAAGCCGAGGCAGCCGGTGATGAGGAGGAAGACGAGGACGAAGATGGACGGTAGTATCGGTGTGCTCATTCCTCTTCCTCTTATTCCCTGCGACTCGGTGTGCTTCGGAGGAATGGTGCCTGGGTTGATATACGAAACAAAGTAGCAAAGCGAACACACACAAATATATATATATATATATCCCTATGTGCGATGGGGCATTTTTTTGACTGGATGAAAGGCGTTCTCCTCGATCCTTCACGGTTTCTTTATGTGGAACAGTTTCTCTCTCTCTCTATCGCGTGCGCGTTGACTAGAACTCATTAGACGTGGTGCGACTCTTCTCTTTATTTCTCTCTATATTTATCTGTCTATCTATCTCCCAACCCCAACTCCACATCCTTCTTCTTTTCAAACACATCAGTCGCAAAACACTTGCGATCGCCTCCTTCTTTGTTTTCCTTGTGTTTTCGCCAGAGAAGCATCAAAGTGTGTTGTTTTCCCTGTTTGTTTGCTCACTCGGTGCCAAGTTGCACCGTGATATCTCTTCATTTTTTGTCTTTTTAACGCACACACACACACACACACACGCAGACGGGCATACCGTGTGTCTTCTTGTCAAAGTAGCATGGAGATGCTCTCGCTTTCGGGTCAGGGGATACAGCAGCTGGGGGCAGGGCAATTGGGGCTCTGGGTTCATGCCTCCTCCAGTCGCTTGACGGCTGAACCCTCATGTACCACCGTCGACGCCCCGCACGACTCCGATTCCCACCTCCCCCTCAGTACATCGCTGCCTCTTCCGCTTGGGATGCAGCTGCGTCACCTTGACCTCTCGCACAACGTGCTGGACAGTGTCAGTGGATTGGAAGGGCTTCCCCAGCTTCAAGTTCTGGACCTCTCCTACAATCGGTTGTCCAGCTTGCGCAACGATGTGGACGCTTTGAACAGCGGCCTCCCGCTTCGGCTGACGCACCTGAACCTCTCCCACAACCAGCTCGTGAGCCTTGGAAACGTTTCGACTCGCTCGGCCGTCAATCACAGCAGCCGTGGGCAGGGCGGGTGTTTGCAGGCCCTCCAGCATCTTCAGGTCCTTGACGTGTCATTTAACGACTTGAGGGACCTGCGGGGGTTGCCTGGGGCATCCTTGGTGGAGCTCGAGGCCGGGCACAATGCGTTGTGCGCACTAAACGGCGTCGAGCAGTGCAGTGCTCTGACGGTGCTGTGTGTAACGAATAACCTCTTCACCACCGCGGAAAGCGTGGCATCTGTCAAGTCTCTTTCACAACTGCGTGTCTTGGCGATGTCAGGCAACCCGCTCCTTCTGCGCAAGCGTCAGGTGCGGTCGCTGCAGTACCTGCTCCCTCCTGCGCTCTCTCACACTGACCTGCCTTTTGACATGAGCAGGCCAGCCTCAGCGCAGCACACCGCCCTCGCGGCGAAGGCGGAGGCGAATAGCCCAGGCGTGACGCAGCGGCCGAGCTCAATCCAGCGACGACCGTCGTTTTCCACAACAGTGGAGGGCGCGATGGTCGAGACGTGGGAAGAGACAGAGCCATCACGCGCAGTTGGCGCCGCCGCCCTTGCACCGGTCATCTCGTGTTGGGAAACTGTGGCGCGTATTCTGCGTGACGAGCTAGCCCAAACCACTGAGGATCGCAATCGCCTTGCTCGCAAGGTTGCTCAGCTTGAGGGGCAGTGCGCATCACGTGGAGGCACGGTGGCTAGGCCGCCGACGCCACCACCACCACAACCAGCACGTCCAGTTGAGGCTCTCTCAATCGTTGCCGAGGAGGATCACGATGACGACAAGGAAGATGATCGGAAAGGGCACTTTCCGTTCGTGGATAATGATGGGCAACATCGGTTGTACTGCGGTGAGCGCACACACGTCGGTCCCAATACACACCCGTATGACATCAATCAGTCCATCGAAGACACCGGGTCCTCGCCTGAGGCTCGGCGAGCACCGATGGCATCCCTGGCCACGCCAAACAAGCAAAGCGCTACCGCTCACAATCGCACCTCTCTCACTCCATACAGTGCTCCAAAGGATGCCCCCCGTGAGGAGGGACGAATGGCAGCTAAGAATGTCATGAAAAAGCTTCGACAATCAGCAGCTCGCTGAACAGCAGAAAAAAAAAAGACAAACTCAAAGACTACCCAGCGCATGAGCTCACCCTTGTTGTGTGTTTCTTCTCCGCTACCGTTTTATTCTCTTCAAAAGAGCTTCTCGACGTGGGTTGTTTCTTCCCTTTCTGCCACTGCTGTTCAGCGTGCGCTGTCGGCACTCTCAGTGTGCTTGGCTGTTGGTAACCAGTCTTTTTTTTTTTTTTGTGTGTGTGTGTGTGTGTGTGTTCTCTCTTCCTTCTCGATTTTGAGGTGAGGCTCCCGCCAGTTCTCTGTTTGTTGACTCGTTTTGCGATAACAGAAAAGGATGCGTTGAGATTGGGAATTATCTTTCTCTCTGTGCGCGCGGTCGATTGGTTTTATCCTTCTCCCTCCATGAACCCCATTTATTGCCGTGGTGTTGTTTCCCTTTCCGTCCGCACGCAGCCGGGGACACGCGCAAGTATACGCGCAGCTGCTCGATACGCAGCAGCAGAGTTCACCGCGCTCAGTGTGGAAAAAAGTTATAACATCATGATTCAAACAAATCTTCTTTTCTTTCGCTCTCTCTCTCTCGTTATTTTTCTCCGCGTGAATGATGGACACACATCAGGAACTAAACTTAGACACCACTGCGCGCTTTTTCGCATCGCCCTCTCCTTTTTCCACTTAACCGACATTTATTTTACTGTGCCTATTTGTGTGTGTGTGTTGTGTTTCGTGTTTCTCTCATTCCTTTTGAGATACTCTCCACATTCATCCGTTACTCACCGCTTCACAGGAATACATCACGTGCGCATTCGTGGCGGCGATGCGCTCACTTGTCTACATCTTGTTGTGTGTCCTGCTGATGCTGGTGCTGCCTAGATGTGGCGTGTTCGTGGCAGCGGCTCCCTCTGCGCAGCACAATCTCCAATACTGCCTTGATTATTTTAGCTGCGAACGACAAGCTGCGCTTGGATACCCCTCTATGATCTATATTTACGTAGACAATGTAGGCGGCTGGGGCTGTCAGTGCAGTGCAAATGGACGCAACTGTGTCGCTGCCAGTGGCCAGCAGTTCGGCTGCTACGTAGCCACACCACCCGTCGCTAACTGCCTCTCGAGTCCACCATCGGAGACACAAGGAGATATTTCTAAATGTACAGCGTGTAATTCTGGCTATCAGCTCCCCACAGGACAGACCTCGTCCGATGTCTGTTGGGCGTGCAGTGCCGCGGTGACCAACTGCGCGCATTGCTCAGCTGACAGCGTGTGCGACCAGTGCAACACAGGCTACCAGCTCTTCACATCCCAGAACGTCTGCGGCAACTGTGCGGCCAACTGCGTCTCGTGCTCCGCGCCGGACACGTGCGACGCGTGTAGCTTACAGTACACGGTTTCCCCTGACAAGAAAACATGCTTCTCATGCCCCATCGCCAACTGCGCGGGATGCACGGCTGACGGGGTGTGCGGCTCCTGCAATGCAGGGTACCGCCTCTCGGCGGACAGCAAGGGTTGCTACAAGTGTGATATCACTGGCTGCGACTCCTGCACGGCCGACAACGTGTGCGACATGTGCAAGACCGGCTACACGCTCTCCGCCAACAAGACGGCCTGCTTCTCATGCCCCATCGCCAACTGCGCGGGATGCACGGCTGACGGGGTGTGCGGCTCCTGCAATGCAGGGTACACGCTGTCATCAGACAGCAGCACTTGCTACAAGTGTGATATCACTGGCTGCGACTCCTGCACGGCCGACAACGTGTGCGGCACGTGCCAGGCCGGCTACACGCTCTCCACCGACAAGACGGCCTGCTACTCATGCTCCATCGCCGACTGCGCGGGATGCACGGCTGACGGGGTGTGCGGCTCCTGCAAGGCGGGGTACAAGCTTTCTGGTAACGCCTGCGTGGGCAAGGAGTGCTTTGCTGAGCGTTGCGCAGAGTGTGTCTTTGACAGCGAGCTGGCCTGTCAGACGTGTCAACTAGGCTACGTGGTCGACGTACTGAACGCGACGCGGTGTGTGCCGCTCCCGTGTCGTGTTCCTGGTTGCGCAAAGTGTGTGTTGGGCTCGGAGAGTGCGTGCGTCGACTGCGTGCTCGGCTTCGAGCTGAGCGCCGGTACGTGCTATCCCTTGACGTGCACGATTGCGCAGTGTGCTGCCTGCGATGCGTACGACCCATCAACGTGTCTGCGGTGTGAAAATGGCTTCATGTTTGACGCGAACGGGGGCGGCACGTGCGTGACTGAGTTCTGTGCTGTGGAGGGTTGTGCGGTGTGCGAGAGCGGCAATATGGGGCACTGCGCGCAGTGTGGGAGTGGCTACACGGTCGACGTTCAGCACCCCGGTGTGTGTCTGCCCATTGGCTGCTCTGTAGCACACTGCGCGGCCTGCGCACCAGGCACAAACTACCGATGCAAAACCTGTCAGCGAGGTTACCTTCTGGATGCAGGGAGCGGTTACTGCACAACGTGCCAGCCTGGCTATCGGCAGACGGAAAAGGGCCAATGCGTGAGAGCTGTTTGCGACGTCCCGCATTGTCTGATCTGCTCCGGTCAGCGCGATGGTGCGTGTGTGCAGTGCGCTCGGGGGTACACGCTGAGTGGCAGTGGCACGTGTGAGCTCTCGGCATGCCATGTCCGCGACTGCCACCACTGTGCGTTTGGCAAACCCTACGTGTGCCGCCAGTGCTCTCCAGGCCACACGCTCACCGTACAGGGTGACCGTGGGAGCTCCGTCACGTGCAGACCGGACGCGTGCAACGTGTTCGACTGCTCCCGCTGTGTGCAGGGCGACGGCAGCCGTTGCGAGAAGTGCGCGCGTATTTACCACCTGAATGCGACCGGTGGCTGTGCGCTCGCGGCGTGGAGCACCGCGGCGATAGCTTTGTGTGTGGCGGCACCGATCGTGGCTGCACTGGTTGTGCTCGTTGGTGGGGTCGCCCTCGTTCGCGGCTACGAGCCCGTCGTGCATCGCCAACTTCATGGCTCCAGAACTGCTGGGGCAAAAATGTGACGCGCGCGCGCTACCACGGCACACACGCACATGTATCCTTCACTATCCGGGTGTGTTCCTGCCATCATCTCGTATCGCACTTCGCCTAACTGTTAGACCCAGTGCTATGTAATTATTTGTTTCCTACTTGATTGACCTATATATTACATGATTGTTTTAGTCCACAAGGGGGGGGGTTTATTCTTTTCCTTGACACGTATCCATGTCGCTCAGCCTTTCCCATTCAGTATCGTATGTGCCTTCATCAACTCTGATGATCACTAACGTCTGCCCCTGTTGTATGTTATCGTTCTCTTTCTCCATGAAAACGGCAAAGCTCACGACTGCCCTGGTTTCTTCCTTTTTTTGTTGTTTTGATTCAATCCCAATGCGTGCTCTCCCGTTGCTGCGCACCCGTGCGTGTGTGTGTGTGTGCGTATAACCGTACAATCGTTCCTAGACGAAGAGCCGCATGTGTGTGCAGAGTGCGAGTACGCCCTGACGAGCGTTCGCCTCCATCACACTACGCACCCCGTACTTCAGCTGTGTGCGAGCTGATGTGTATGAAAGCCGCTGTGCAGCGCTGTTCGATTTCCTCACTGCGGCACACCTCACGATCAACAAGATGGCACACATACTCACTACTCTTCACCGTTGTCTCCCCAATTCGTACTCTCCCCTCTTGCTCCCCATATTGCGTATTCCTTCGCACGCAGCACTAGCGCCACAACGTTTTCAACCCCACACTGTGTTGGCCTCACACTGGCATCGCTCCTTTCTTCAAGCAGCCGCTCCGGCTCATTGTGTTTTCTTCTGTTATAACTATCACCGTCACGTGCACAACGATTTGCGTGGTGACAATGCGCGCACTCCTGCGGCTCGCCTTGTGTGTTCTGGTGATGTTGGTGCTGCTTCGAGGTGACTTGCTCGTGGCAGCCGTGCCCTCTCCGCAGCACGATCTCCAATTCTGTGTTGATAATTTGCAGTGTGTGTGGCAGGCGGCACAAGGTGCGCCGTACATGGCGTACGAATACTCCGACACGTTCGGCGGCTGGTGCTGTTTCTGTGCTGTCAACGCTGCATCCTGTAACTATGGTTGTGTGCTCGCGACACCACGCGTGCCCAACTGTGACTATGGCCCCCGCTCCGAGACACAAGGAGATATTTCTAAATGTACAGTATGTAGTTCTGGCTATCAGCTCCCCACAGGACAGACCTTGTCTGATGTCTGCTGGGCGTGTAGTGCCGCGGTGACCAACTGTGCGCATTGCTCAGCTGACAGCGTGTGCGACCAGTGCGACACAGGCTACCAGCTCTTCAAATCCCAGAACGTGTGCGGCAACTGTGTGGCCAACTGCGCCTCGTGCTCCGCGCCGGACACGTGCGACGCGTGTAGCTTCCAGTACACGGTTTCCCCTGACAGGAAGACCTGCTTCTCATGCCCCATCGCCAACTGCAAGGGCTGCACAGCTGACGGGGTGTGTGGCTCCTGCAATGCGGGGTACCGCCTCTCGGCAGACAGCAAGGGTTGCTACCCGTGTGGCGTCACTGGCTGCGACTCCTGCACGGCCGACAACGTGTGCGACATGTGCAAGACCGGTTACACGCTCTCCGCCGACAAGACGGCCTGCTTCTCATGCTCCATCGCCAACTGCGCGGGATGCACGGCTGACAGCGTGTGCGACCAGTGCAACACAGGCTACCAGCTCTTCACATCCCAGAACGTCTGCGGCAACTGTGCAGCCAACTGCGTCTCGTGCTCCGCGCCGGACACGTGCGACGTGTGTAGCGCACAGTACACGCTCTCCGCAGACAAGACGACCTGCTTCTCGTGCCCCATCGCCGACTGCGCGGGATGCACGGCTGACGGGGTGTGTGGCTCCTGCAATGCAGGGTACCAGCTCTCGGCAGACAGCAAGGGTTGCTACAAGTGTGATATCACTGGCTGCGACTCCTGCACGGCCGACAACGCGTGCGGCACCTGCCAGGCCGGCTACACGCTCTCCACCGACAAGACGACCTGCTTCTCGTGCCCCATCGCCGACTGCGCGGGATGCACGGCTGACGGGGTGTGTGGCTCCTGCAATGCAGGGTACCAGCTCTCGGCAGACAGCAAGGGTTGCTACAAGTGTGATATCACTGGCTGCGACTCCTGCACGGCCGACAACGCGTGCGGCACCT